>NDXB01010964.1:11018-49675 GCA_002631895.1 Agapornis roseicollis | reverse complement strand
CCCCCCCCACCCCCCCAATTTTCTCCACCCCGGCTCCCTAAGGGATGGGGAGGAGAAGTGAAAGAATATAACTCCCACTGGTTGAGATAAGAGCAGCCCAGTAACTCAGGTATAACACAAACCACTGCTGCTGCCACCAATAATAATAGTGATAAGGGAAATAACAAGGGGAGAGAATACAACCACTCACCACGCATCGACCAGTACCCAGCCCAACCGAGCAGTGACCTAACCCTTCTGGGTAACTGCCCCTAGTTTATACAGTGGGCATGATGTGCTGTGGTATGGAATACCTCTTTGGTCAGTTTGGGTCAGGTGTCCTGTCTCTGCTTCCTCCCGGCTTCCCCTCCTCCCTGGCAGAGCATGAGACTCACAAAGTCCTTGGTCACAGGAAACATGACTGAGCAGCAACTAAACCCATCGGTGTTATCAGTGCTGTTCCCAGGCTGAAAGTCAAAACCACAGCACTGCACCAGCTACTAAGAAGGAGAAAAATTACTGCTGCTGCCGAATGCAAAGCACCCAGGCATACCCTGGAAAACCAGTGCTACTTCATTTAGTCTGTCTGTCTCACCTAATGGAAGATGGATTAAACTGTGTGCGTTGGAAACTGAATCACAGTCTTATTATCCAGCTGGGGAGAATTTAAACTGCTGTCCATAGAGAAATTTGGGCAAGGGACTTGCCCCAGAGGCTGCTGGAATGCTTTACCTGGTTTATGTGCTTTTTCCAAAGTGTGCATGTGTTCATTAAGTGACTTGTTTTGTACAGAACACAGGCTGTGTATGTGCAATTGTCTTTTTATCTGAGACCCATAAGAGTGCACTACTTCTTATTACTCATCTCTCCGGGGAATCATGGCAGAAATAAGGTCATATGCATAATGCATCAACCTGAAATGACAGTGAGGTGGGGAGAAGAAAGTTTGTGTTTGGGCCATAGATGCATAAGAAAGGCAAAAGGAAGTAACTACCTCAAGGTTGTATCAAGCCAGTGAATTCATCCATCTAGGAGTTGGGAGGCACCTGTGCCCTGGGTTTGAGCTTTAAGCCATCCAAATATTATGTGTATGTCTGTAGTAGTAACTGATGTGCTTTCAGGAAACAGCAAAGCTATCCAGATCCCTCTGCAGATGTACTTCTCCTGGAGCTTCCTGACTTTGTGAGTCCATTTCTGAAGCCAGGATTTTCCAAGGGTCCTGAATTCAGTGGAGATCCTTATAGGACTCTAGTCATAACTTGTTGCTACCAATGATGGCTTGTCTAATATCATCTTCCCACCCCAGTTTCTAGATAGCTCAGCACATAATTAATGCTGAGTGGTCAGCAACTGATTAGTGAATGAGCCATGGAGTGCCCTTGATGCCTCTGAAGCATCTGTGAGCAGTGACTTCAGTCTGTGTATGGACTGCCCTTCCTGGGAACAGGCACCTCCAGGTCCTGTAGCTGTCACCAGCCCATGTGAATCAAGATTTTAATCGATTAACATTGTTGTTCTAGAGAAGTATAAATTCAATGCTCTGTAAGTTCTGTCAAAACTTAGATCTACAGGCAGAAGCAAGTGACACAAAAGCAGGCTTTATGTCAACATATTCTGTGAGTTATCTTTAGTGTCACCCATCTGAAAAGTTCTGTGGCTGGCATTTATGTCTCTTACAAAACTTCAGATATTGGTTAAATGTTGTTTTCATCAACCATATGTGGGGAGAAATCTTTGCTGTTTTCTTCTTGGAGAGGCCTTCATCTTCCAGAGCTTGCAGTTCTTAAAGAGAATACTTACTTAAGGCATCAGGAGGAGGGAAGGGAGAGAACTTCTTGTTTCTTGCACTTTCTGTCCCCAGGTGTGCTTCTTGTCCCTGCTTAATTTTGAGAGAAGAAAAAGGCTGTTGTCCTCTGGACATGGCTGTATAGGGCCATCTTCTGGTCAGGCAGTACCTACAACTGTACTGAGTGTTAAAGCAGCCTGATGGCTGGATGGGCAGCAACTTTGGCAGTAGACACTGTCTTCTATGGACAAAGAAATGAGACCAGTGTGTGCTCCTCTCTCAATAGAGGACACAGATGATACAGGGGGGAGTGTCCAACGGCTTTGAGGTGACAAGTTCTACATGGGAAAATTCAGGGAGGAAAGAACCTGTGTGGATATCCAATAAATGAGTTTGTACAACAATCCCCACAGCATTAGTGCAAATTTTGGGGTGTTTCTTGCATTTTTATACTTGCATTTTTTATTTGATTTTTGAGAAAAGCATGAGAATTCCATTGGGAACTGGAACACGTTCAGCCTATTTGAGACAGTTCAGCACAGCAGACTTGGAGGAAAGATGAATAGTGAAGGAGAAGAATTGTCTGGAAACTTCTTAATTTCATCATAGTTGAACATTGAAGTGGTGTGAACTTGCTCTGCCCAAGTGGAAATGCCAGAGAAGTTGATATTATTTTTCTCAATATATATATATTCAAGGTTTTAGTTGATCTGATGCTTGTAGGTACATTTGGCACACAAGAACACTTTTAAAGTGATGTGCTGTTAAACTGGGATAAACAAGAGTTCAAGATGGAATTGAAGAGATGAGATACAAACCGAATTGTTTACAGGTCTGAGGAAACATCTAATGCTTGGGTGATGAAAAGTGAAATCACAGATTTTAGGGGGAAATATTGCAGACAGTAGGGACATTGGTTCCCCTGGAAACAAATCAGTAGGAGTTACCTGTCTCGCCCTTCAGGGATGACGGCTTTTTAGTCTCCTGATACTTGAGGAAAATGCACTGAAAATCACACATCCAACTGTGACCCTTTTAACAAGAGCATTTGCCAGAAATGATGTGCTGTCTAAACCCTGGCCCGGCCATTTAAATCTCATGCTGTTCATATTCTAGCTATGTAAATGCCATGTGGTACAAGGTGACTGTGTTGGAGTTTACTATACAGTGGTGCAGGGAAGGAGTTCATCTCCAGGAGCGAAGAAGCAAGGAGGGCAGCCAAGTCCCTTGCGATAAGCGTGTCCATGAGGGGTGCAGTGTATGATGAAGCCTGGAAGTTTACTGCCAGGAGTAGGCATGGAGTAGGCATGATCTTGTCTTCAAATTAAAGGGTTTTGAAGTCAGTATCCAGTTATTGCTGTGCATTGCTTGGATTGACTGCTGGTGCCTGGGTTATTGTTTCAACAGATAGTGAAAAGCAAGCTGGAAAATGCTGTACATTTATGTCCATAAACTCACCTCCACTCCCACACGCTTATCCCTCTCTTCTCAGGGTTTTAGCAATCCAGTGCATAAACAAGTATGTAACTTGTACATGCAGCATAAATTAACTAATTTACAGTTTGAGGAGCACAAAAGGACTCATGAATTCACAAAGATGATTTTTTTGTAATCAATTGAAAGCCAAGTGATGAAACCATTCATCCAACTCATTAAGTGAGCTGACCCCTGAAGGTTAATGTAGAGTTATTGAGAGTGCCAGGCAATGAAGGAGGGAGAGTGCTGTCAGAGTGACTATGGCATGTGTAGTCATATTGTCTCTGTGCAGAGAGGGCTGTGGGGTGGGATTCAGTGGGATGCCTGCTTTGTTTTTCAAGCTCTTTCTGAATAACAGAATAGCTTGTGATCCAAAATGTACCTCTGGTGCTAGTAAGCAGCTTCTCTCACCTATTCTCCAAAGAGCCCTGGATCTGAAACCTGAGTAGTGATGTTCATTAAAGGGAAAAAAGTATCATTTGGTGAACATGGAAGAAAAAAGCACACCACATGTGAAATAATAGCTGTTAACTGAATGTGCTAACAGGCAGCATACAATAAGCCTTTTTCCTCCCAGCTATATTGGTTTTACAGTGGCACAATTTTACTAGCTGTATAAACTTCATTGGTTGATCTGCATAAGAGGACTTAGCAAGCCAGTACCACTTAATGGCGTCTGCCATGTGATGGATATTTCATGACAAGTCTGATAAAATAACTTTCTAGGTAGGAGGTATTTCAGTGAAGTTGAAGTTGTCTGAATATCTGGTGTCACAATGTTCATCCACCATTCACCTGGGAAGACTGTTGGTGGAGAAGATGTATCCTACCCACTTGTTATCCCTTGAAGTACTTTTGGATCTTCCACATTGCAGAAAGAAAGAGTAGAGAAAGTGTTAACTGTTCTCATTCAGCACCTGCTTGAAAGGTTTCTGCCTTGATTCAGTTTGCAGAGAGCAGGGGGTGGTGTGGGAGGAGGAAGGATGCAGTGTCTCCAGCTGGTTGAGGAATTCCTGCCATCAAGCATCTACCCCACATCTGAAGGCAGGCTTTGTAAAGTGCACTTCATGTTGATCTCTGTTTCACTTAGGCTGATGTTCAATGCCGACAACAACTGTGCTGTAGCAACTCTTGTTATTTTCCAAGACAGCACCCTTAGGACTGTATAAATGGCAGCAACAGGGGAAAAAAACATTGAGAACATCATTATTCTCTAAGTGAGTTTCTGTTGTTACAGAACTTGGAGAGTCAGGAGCATTGAGACCCATAAAAGTGTCTTTGATTATTAGTTCTTACAAGTTCATCTTTTTTTGCTGCATTGGAAATAAGCTGGGATCCTGAATCATAGAATCATAGAGTAGTTTGGGTTGGAAAGGACCTTAAGATCATTCAGTTCCTACCCCCCTGCCATGGGCAGGGACACCTCACACTAAACCATGCCACCCAAGGCTTCATCCAACTTGGCCTTGAACACTGCCAGGGATGGAGCACTCACAATCTCCCTGGCCAACCCATTCCAGTGCCTCACCATCCTCACAGGAAAGAATTTCTTCCTTATATCCAATCTAAACCTCTCCTGTTTCAGTTTGAACCTCTTACCCCTTGTCCTGTCACTACAGTCCCTAATGAAGAGTCCCTCCCCAGCATCCCTATAGGCCCCCTTCAGATACTGGAAGGCTGCTCTGAGGTCTCCACACAGCCTTTTCTTCCCCAGGCGTGCATTTCAGATGATGGTATTTCCTGGAGTTTATGGAACACATGCTATAACATGATGAATTGGTATAATACACTTGAGTGTTCGTAAGATAGAAATACTTATTTGGCACTTATTTTTCCTCCTCGGTTTAGAAAGACATTGACATTCACTTCCATGCAAAATCCAAACGTAAAAAGTACTTGGTAGTGCATCTACCTGCTTATGTTTCCAGATGTCAGAGCTGTACTTAAGCCAGCTTGTGATAATGTGCTTCTTGGCCAGTATTAATGATAACATCAGCATAACTGGCTTGGGAATTTTATTTTCTGTTTGCTAAGGATTTAGGAAATGCTTATAATGCTGAGCAAGCCACCATGTCTGTTCCCAGAGGCAGAAAGCTGTCTCTGTAACCTAACTGCATGGAGATGGAGCAGCTTGTAAGGAGTGAAGGAGCTGCCCTGGGTGTGATGTGTGACTGGGTCTCCTCATGGGCATCTCACATTTGCTATAACACCTCAAGATACCAGAGGACATCTGGGCTTTGACTAAACATTCATTGAGTACAGCACGAGTGATAACTGGGCTCCCGTTTTCTGTACATGCATTCCTGGTCACCATGGAAAAGGAAGCCATTTCCTGTTGCCTAATTTGCAAAGGAAAAACACCTATTTAAGTTGTATTGCCTTGCTTCTTCTATAGGCTAATAGTGCTACGGTAGCTTATCAGATCTTGGTAAGAAGCAGGTTTTTCACTTAAGAATTATGCGGTTTTTATGAATAATTTAATGCAAAACATAGAAAAATTTTAATGCAAAACAGAAAAATTGCCTTCATTTCTCCTGTCATCTTCAGGTCTTAGAGCACCTTGTTACCCAGTTGTGCTTTTTACAGGTTCATTGGTGTCACACTCAAGATGTAGTTGAATAATTATACAAACTCTTCCTGAGGCAAAGGAGCAGGCTTATCAGTTCTGGAAGATGCTTTTAGGCTGTTCCTCCACAAGGAGTTTTGGGCAGGCTCATCTTTTGCAGCATATCATTTCCATGTCAGATGAGGCTCTCCATGTGCTGCTGTTCCTTTCATGGGGTCCAGATCTAGAGCAATGGGCACACTATTGTAGTCTAGCCATGTGAACTGCTAGCTCATTTTTGTCATGTAGGTAAGTGACTGGACTCACAGCAGGAAGATGCTAATACTTGGTTATGACTAGCCTGATATTTCATTAGTATCAATCTCTTCTTGCATGTTAAGCTTCTTCAGGAAAGAAGCGTTGTCCTATCTGCATGCTTATTTCTAGCCCCCATCTTGCCAATTATTCAGGCTTTGTCATTGAAAGCCTGTCTGCAACTAGAAAAAATCCTGAAGACAAATCTCTTCAGGGCCTGCTTAAGCAATGGAAAGCAGTTTAGAGATTATTGCCACTATAACAAAAAGAGATGGATCTGAAACCAAAACTGGCCATTTAACAGGCAATTAATTGTCTAGGGTACAGAAATAGTCTGCTGTGCTTCCAAGATGCATAAAACTGTCTGCAGAGCAGGGGTCAAGCTTGTGAGAACCCAGCTGGAGAGTTTCTGTGGCATATTACAGACATACCTATAAAGGCAGCTCCAACTCCTCACCAGAGGAACGAATTGTTGGACAAACAGTTAAATTTGAAGAAATATTGCTGCAATTTGGGCTTGTATTGGAAGTTGCTTCCCCATAAATCTGGTGTAAAGCTGTAAAACTTGGTTGTTCTCTGTCATCATTGCTTGTTAAAATGGCCCTGTTTTCTCTTTTAGGATGAGTACATAAAGAGTACTGATTGAGCAAGACTTTCTTAAGCTGTGGGCTCACTCGTGGTCTATATATCCAGGCTCATGTAGTCTTTGCAGTAGTTCCTTGGAAACAAGCTCTGAACAGTTACCACTGAGTTATTTCAGTAAGGGTTTGGAGCCAGACAGAAAGAACTTTCATTCCATGTTGTAAGTGTAATGGCTGTTGCAATGAGTCCCATGTTTCAGTGAGGTTTACCAGTACTATGTGTCAATAGCTTCCGTTCTGCTGGGTAGATGTTAATCATGACATAGGACAAGTGGCAACTGATTGCAAAGCTCATTGCAGGGTATGGTAATTGCCATTCCTGTAGGTGTATAGAAGGTGCCCTGAAATGTGGAGACTAATTCACCTGCTGTTAAATACTCTGTTTCCATTGGCATACAGGAGAAGGGACTCACTATTTTCCTTGGGGAAAAAACATCATCATATTGTCTACTGCAAAGGAAAGGAGTGGTTAGGTATTGTAGAGGCTGTGTAGGAGCTGCCTTTTATGATGAGGTGTCAACTGAAGGTCAAGGCAATATTTCTGCAGGAGTTCATTAGATAGCATTTAGTAAGATGATGTTTCCTGAAGGAATTCCTCTCACTGAGAAAGGTCAGTTGATAAGGAAGTGACACAGTGGATACAGATGGCTACATATGTGTGAGAGGAGAAACTACACAATGGGCGTTTGTCATAAAAGGGAAACTAGAACTACAGAATTAAAGAAACAAGTGAGCTGGACTCCAGCATCTGCTACAGGCTTGTTCCCATAGGAAGTCCCAGGGGTACTAAGAAAATCATTGCTATGCCCTGGGAGCAAACCAATCTTTCTTGACAGATAAGTACAAGCCTGTTTTCAATTAGTAAATATTTAGAGAAATGGGGCTGTAGGGCCTCAGTCCTTTGTCCCACTTGGCTCCAGGTAACAAAGTGGCTGCTGTGGGAAGATCCATTCTGATGGCTGCCTTCTTGACTTAGTGCCATTAAGCTGTAGTACAAGTTAGATCACATCACCAATGAAAAGGTAGGGTGAGATGTTCCAAGGTGGTGTCAGATGGGTTTCAAGTTAAGAATGAGGAAGCACTGTGGTGTCATTTCCAGCTGGAAACCCCAGGTAAGGTGTGATGTGTTAGACCAGAAGAAGTAGAGCTGAGAGAGCTCCCCTCCTTGAGGGGATGTAGTAGGACTGGCAGTTCTTGGTTACTATGGTTGATGTCTGTAGCCTACCAAAGAAAAGCCACTCATGGGTGATGACAGAAGGCTTTGTGTGGTCTTTCACTGCCATCTTTGAGCGCCTAGCTTCTGCCTGATCTACTGGAGACACAGTCCAGGTGTTTGCCCATGCAATTCAGATGCTGTATTGCAACCCTGGTGAATGAGAATCAGAAATAATTACCAATTGTTGTAAGTGGTTCTGCATGAAAAGCCTTTTCTTCCAGCTTATCAAAAGTAGTGTGGATCATTCCTAAACTGAGAACTGCAGCTTTCCATTTGAAGAGAAAATGAATGAGAGCTGGGATCTGTGAAAGCCTTTTCCTTCTTCTGGATTTGTTATGATGCTTTTTTTGCTCCAGGCCCCAAAGCAGCATGTGGGCAGGGTGGATTATCCATGCCTGTTTCTTCTTTGTCATTAGGCAGATGAACTGCACCCCAGTGAAATGCTGTGCATTTGGGAAAGCAGAGCTCTTGCTCTCAATACTGACAGCAAGCCCAAGCTGTCCTTGTAAGCCACTGTTATGGACAAAGCCTGGAGTTGTCTGGTTACTTCATTGCTCTGTTTTGAAACAACAGAGTTGAGTTTTTCTGCTTAAAGGGGGAATGTCCTTCATGCACTTTTTGTTTACTTTTCAAAGACTGGGTCTCATCTATCTTCATGATACATCCAGATAGTAACTGCACATCAGCAAGTTACTAATGCAGGGGGAAAGAGTGCTGTCCCTTTCCTGGCTGTAATTGTCTGCAGAGCAGTGTGTGTCACTTCCAATTTCAACACCAGCTGAAACTCTTTTGGTGTGTTTTGCCTAGCAGTTATTGCTAGGGAGGGAATCCTTGTTCCCACCTATGTACAGCTTGATTGGTAGTGGGAGAGATTGGCTTGCTTTGTTGGTGCTGAGCAGGTGAAGGTTAGAATATAATCACCACTAAACAAGACCCAACACATTACCTTACAGGCCTTTTGAGTGTCTTTCCTCTGGACATTAGGATTCCTATGCTTGACCACATGAACAATTTGTTTTGGTTTCTCTTTTTAACCTGGTGACTGATTTATTGACATTGCAATCAAATAATCACCAGGAGAATCAGTGCAGTGTACTTCAGCAGAAACAGTGTTTAATATGTCAGGTTTTATTAAGCAAGACTCATTATGTAGCTAAATGCTTGAGTAAAGCACTCCACATAGGATTGAGCCCAGTGTGCTTTCACAGAAACTGTGCTAGTGCCTCAATGAATGGATTTAAAAGGTTAAAGTGAGTGGGAAAAGATCAGGAATAACCTCATGCTGACAAAGGGGAAGAGGAGAAGGATTCACATTTGGAGATAGAGAGGACTTCCTGCTGGCAAGTCTCCTTGATCACCTATAACTCACTGGGTGCTGGGTCTGTGAACTGGCTGGGAAGTAATGAACGATGTGACTTTCCTACCACAAGCAGGTACCCAAAGAGGCACATAAAATGTGGATCTGAGCAAGGATAGAATTCTTGAAAGTAAAATGTTTAATGGAATAACATCCGACAAAACCAAGGAAGTCCCATAGTTTAGCTAAACTAGGCTGTGGTTCTGAATCAGCATTTGGAGGAGTCTCTCAGTCTCTACTCAATAGTGGGAAGAAGTGACCAGAAGAGTGGCTATTTTCCCTTCCCCACACTGGGGAGTGTTACAAGAAGGTGACACTGGTATTACCCATCACAATAAATATTTGGAAGTATATTGCCACTTGTTGTGCACTTTAGAAAAGGGTTCTAATGTCTGGATACAACTGTGGAATAAAGTTAATGTCTCTTTTCTGGCAGGCTCAGTGCTGCTTGTTGGTTTTCTGCATTTCCATGGAAGTGCACTGAGGTTCAGATGTGGCTTTATGCCTTTTATACATAGACGCTCCTTTACTGTGTCTCCTTATGTTGCATCTGCAATGGAATAAACATGATCAAGAGACAGATCTACAGTCACTCAAGGGTCAGGAGCTTTGGGTGGTCAGGCCCAGAAGACCCAACTAGTCTGACTTTTCAAGCCAGAGAACAAAGCTCTCCTAATTTTCATAGCAATGGTGACGTATTATGTTTTTAAAACACTAAAGAAAACCCAGAGCTCCCCAATTTCTGTAACATTCATTTTTTAATTCATAGGTAGTAGAGATGCAGGAAGTCTTCAATCACCTTTACTCCTACAAAAGCAAAATCCTTTATGAAGAGAGCCAAAAAGAGCATCTCACCTTGTATTAAAAAATAGGAATGATGATCACCTTTCTGACATCTCCTGGACTAAGGACCCAGGCTCTTCTTTTCTGAGATGGCCAGTGCTTGTGCACAGTAATCAATGCTGAACTGGTGTTTTTTGTAGCATCACTTCTGGGAATCCCAGAGCTGCTAAAACAACAACTCCAGCTATTGAACCAGTCTCACAGGTAATCAGCCTTTCCCTTATATCATGTGCTGGGTTTCTTTTTAATTAGAGAAAAAATGTTGCTTCTTCCAAGCAAAAGGCTTCTGTCATTAGGACTGTGTGTCTGTCTGGGCATTTGGTCCCAGATTAATTTAGAAGCTGAAGCAGGAGCAGTCTCATGAGTGAATTGAGGTTTTTCCCCTGTCATCATGAAAGATCGGTACTGCTGTAAAACACTTTCCTGAAAGTCCCACTTTGAAATGGCCTTTAATGCCAGTGATTTCTAATGGGATACTGAAATATGACAGCAGGAAAGTGTGCAATGGGCTCCAAAAGTCTAATGACAGTCTAACATTTATCTTTCTTGTTGCTAATCTCTCCTGCTGCCGGTAGATTAGTTTTCAGTCTGTTGAAATAAAAGCTCATTCACCCTTTCAGGTCCCAACACTATACAACTGGAATGTAGGCTCTGATTGCTCTTTTCACTCTCTGGGTACCTTAAGTTGAACCTCACTTTGTTGGTTTTGGTTTGGGTTTTTTCCTTTCTGTGCTATTTTTCTATCACTTTATTTCCCTGTTATCTCTTTCCCATGGTAAATTGCTATGGATTCACTACAGCTTGCCATGTCCCAGTTTCCAGCTTGTTGTACTGTTTCCTGTTCACACCTGCACCTATTTGTGTACTTTGCATAGCAAAATCTACTCCATACCCCAGCTCTTGTGCCATGTTGACCACCAGCAGACAGCCCCTAAGCAGCATTTCTTCAAGTGCCACTGAAGCTCCAAATACTGCATCAGTGTATCTGAGATATGTGGCTTTTGGCTCTCTGCTTATCTGACCTTGGATGTGCCCTCCAGCCTCTTCAGGGAATTCAAGTGGAAAGAGATTAAGCTTCAGTTATAGTGGAATTATAGCCTGTCTTGTGTAAGAGTAGCTCTACAAACCTATGTTATGCCATGATGAAAATGACAGTACTGCTTGGTTGAGGAGGCTAACAATGATGTGCATGCATCTTGGATTCTTTGACATGCTCTCCATTTGGATTTTTCCTGCAATGTAATCCTCAGATGCTCAGTTTCATTTGTGTCACTTGACACAGATTAATGACACTGCAGCTCTGAATAATTTTATTTCCTACTACTGTGTATTTATCCTAATAAATTATGTTATTTCTGCACCATTATGTGTTATCATCCTTCAGTACAACTGAGACGCAATGTATTGGTACTTGAATGATGTCCTGCTGCTTCTTAGAACTTGAACTGTGTTTTATTTCCACGGTTTTAGACCTTAAACTTTCCTTGATTTATATGGATCATTTGATGGTACATTTCTGAGTCCCTGAGTGACTGCCCAGGAACTCTTTCTTTCAGAAGAAATACAGATTATGAAACATCTAATACTCTGTCCAGGCTTCCTCATGGTATTTCCATCAACTCAATGATGAAGAAACGTATTTGTTCTCAGAAATGTTTTTTGACTCATTCACTGGGTGTATTTGGAGACACACACTGGAGCTGGTGTGTAAGGGTGTGTGTTTTAGGCATGATGAAGCTAATTGGATTATACAACTAAGAGATCTTAAGGGATCATCTAGGTGGCTAATTTGTAAGGTTTTAAGTTATTTCTTTCACCTCAAATGTGACCTTGTTTTTCAGTTTAGGTGTCCTGTACTTTGGTTTGTTGTTTGTGGAATATACTAGCAGCTTTTTGGTTGTTCAGTAGGCTGGAACTTAGATTAAACATCAGTTATCTGGCACCTTTTGTCGTATATGATCCCTCTTCTACTGTGAGCCACATTCTGTTCATGGTCTATAACAAAAGGCCTTTATTCAGTATTTGCATTGGTATGAAGAAATGGAGTTAATCCATAAGCATATAAAATCCTAACATCTGCAGTCATATTGGTCTGTCACAAAGAGAATCTGGTTTTATTGAGGAGTAAGGGAGAAGAGTAAATAAATTACACTGTCGCTGTAATAACTGCCTTGATGTGTTGTTGTTTAGTGTCTTTCAGACCTATATCATTTGGGCAATATTGCCAGTAAGAAATCAATGTGCTCAGGCAATTATCAAAGCAGGGCAGTCCCATAAGATTTGTTGTGTTGGTCATCATAAATAGAATGGAAGACTACCTGTAAAGGCAATAAAACACTGCAATAAAAAGCTGGCTAATTATGTTTCCCTGCAATTTCAGTTTATAATACCACCTCAATAGGTATTAGACTTCAGGATGAGTAAAGTATTTTGGATAAAGGAGATGAAGTCAACAGAATTTTGTAGGTTATGAGGTCATATAGGACTTGTATTAATTTTAAGGCAGGTCTGCTGTCACATGGGAGTATCAGCCAATGTAGGAAGGGTTTCCTTAGGT
Organism: Agapornis roseicollis; assembly: GCA_002631895.1. NCBI lineage: Eukaryota > Metazoa > Chordata > Aves > Psittaciformes > Psittacidae > Agapornis > Agapornis roseicollis. The sequence goes on along the minus strand of NDXB01010964.1, from coordinate 36,960 downwards.
TCATGTAAATGATCTTGTTCAACCTGACCACACTTAAAAAGGTGAACCAGGTAAATCACTAGCTCAGCTCTGAAGTTCCATAAATGCATTCCTACCTGTGATCCCAAACCGTGCACCAGTAATGAGGTTTGGGGTTTAGGACAAGTGATCTTCTATTCTAGATGTCTGTGGTATGACTTGAAGTTGGTAGGGTATTGGGGCAGAGATCTGGGAGGTAAATTGTGGGCTTACCTGCCTGTTCCCTCCTAACTGGGGCATGCAAGGGGCTTTTCCTCAGAACTTGGCATCAAACTTCCTTGCAGATTTGCAGTTTATGAGGATGAACATTCTAGTTCCTGACACTGTCAACTTGCCTGTACTTGCAGGAGTAGCGTACCCATGTGCTACTTCTTCCAGACTTACATTTGAGGAAGTATCAGGTGGCTTCACCTAAACTCAAGTAGTTCATGAACACCACAGGTTCTTTTAAAATGTGCTTCTGAGTGCAGAGCTGGAAAAAAGTTATGAAAGAAACCTTAAAAAAGTGCAATAAAAATAAAATTTCCTAATACTCTTTGACATCTTAATATTCTATGGCAACAGTTAACAGTAGCTATTCTCAGCTGTTCCAGCATCCTCACTTTCTCGCTTGGGATGTTGAAGAAATAATTAACCTGTCAAGAAAGACTTCTAGTTCTTTTAGCCACTATCTCTCTGACACTTCCCAGAAGTCGTAGAATCACAGAATAGTTAGGGTTGGAAAGGACCTTAAGATCATGTAGTTCCAATCCCCTTGCCGTGGGCAGGGATGCCTCACAATAGAAGTCAACCCTAAACTAACTCAGTATCTAACACCCCTGGCTAATCACAGCAGCCTTCTGAACTCCATCTTACTAATGAACCTTCTGAACACCAATCAACCTTCTGAACTCCGTCCTACTTTATCAAGGCAGTTCACTTTGTCTTCCCTTTGCTTGCTTGATTTCTGCTTCTATCCAACAAAATACAGTTTTATTGACTTTGAGCGGATTATGATGACTTTTTTCATTTCCTCCTTTTCCCAGGAATAGAATTTCCTGGTCTCCTTGACCTGATACCAGTTGGTTTATTTCTGGATATGTAACAGGATTTTTTTAAAGTCACTGTATGATTTAAATGGTTAATGAAGATTTTCAACAGGATTATAATCTCAGGAAATGAGCTGATGCATCTGGTTTACACACTGCAGTATGTGGTTGTCTTTGAATGTGTTACTCCCTTTGTCAAGTATTTTCCCATCACTCAGATATGCTTATGCTGCAGTGAGAATTGCTCTCCTTTCCAAGAAAGCCTTGAAAGGCTGATGAAGAGGCTGATGAAGATGCAAAGCCAAATGAAAGGTTTTAAGAAGTTGTTTGTTCTAGTGCAACAGAAACCTGGTACTTGATGCCCAAACTGTACATCAGTGTAATGATTAAAACACTTGTTATCACCTGACAAGGTGTAATGCTCCAACCATTTTATTGTACCCACCCATCCTTCTAGATGCCCTTTGACTGATTTTCAGGAGAGAAAGTTACTCTGCCTACACACAAAAGGCATTCCCATCTAGCCTACTGTGAGATGGGGGAGGTAGAAGAGGGAGGAGGTATAAATGTGTCATCCCCTTGGCCTTTTGTGTGCTTCTGTAATGGATGATGATCACAATATATCATAGCAATCTCTAAAACAATTTTACACTGAAATACCAACATGTTAAAATGGGGCTATATTTGCAGCTGTAAGCTCATGGGTTTTCTTTAAAAACCTCTGAAAGCATCAGGCAAACTGTGAGCTAGAACAGATTTAGTGAACAACTTGTTTTGCACTGCAAATGATTGCATGGTTTAATCCTAAATGCAAGATTAAGGAAAACTGCAGTGAATTACTTAGTGCCAGGACTTCATAAATCAATAGAATACTGCAGTGCTTAAATAACTGCACTTTGTTGTTCTCTTGTTTTATTCTGCTCCTGGTGTGACTCTGCTTTGGTTTCTCAGGGTCTTCCTCATATCATTGTTGTGATGGTGCTGCATGATATTTGTAATTCATCTGATAGCATTTGTTAGCATCTCCCAAGTAACAAGCGATAGGACAAGAGGAAATGGCCTCAGGCTGCACCAGGGGAGGTTTAGATTGGATATTAGGAGAAATATCTTCTCTGAAAAGGTGCTCAGGCATTGGAACAGGCTGCCCGAGGCAGCGGTGGAATTGTCACCCCTGGAAGTGCTCACACACCATGTAGATGAGCCCCTCAGTGCTATGGGTTAGTGGTGGCCTTGGCAGTGCTGGGGTAAAGGCTGGACTTGATGAGCTTAAAGGTCTTTTCCAGTTGAATTGAATACTATTTCTAATCTTAACAAACGTTATTCAAAGCAAGTAAGAGAGTTCCTGTGGCAAGTAGCATAGAAAATCAACATATAGATACTTTCATACTCAGTATTAAGCAACTGAGGTTTTATGAAATGGATTTTCCAAGCACATCCGTAATTCCATAATTAACATTAAACTGAAAGGATTTAAAATATGAATAAAAAGACAGTCTAATTCACCTTGAATCAAATGGGGCAAGGTGGTCTTTAACAGGGTGACACATCTGTGCTTAAGCAGCAGGGCTGGCCTGGGCCATTTAGTTACCTGCTCACCCCTGGCAGCTAAAACTGGGCTGAACAGCCCCTTAATTAGTGGTACTGCATGGGTGGATATTGTGCTGTGACATGGCTGTGACTGGGGCTTGTCAGCTCTAACAGTTCCACAGAACTGTTGCTCTTTAGCTGGGCTGAGCAATCAACTTGACGGATGAGTTGAATGTCATTAGTATTTTGTCATGGCTGTTATGATAGGGACGTGTAGAGTAAATTTTATGCTTGGCCTGCTAAGTTTTCATGACAGTGTTGCAAAGTTAATTTAGGTCTGCAGCAGCAGTGAACGAAGCAGTGCTGGGATTGAGCCTTCTCTCTGAAGCTTCTTTTCTCTTGGGTTGTCGTCTTATCTCTGCCAGCAGGTCGCTGTTGTCTCTGATGTAACACAGCTTTGACAGCTGAATCCTTGACCACAGAATGCCTCCCAAAAACCAGCTGTGGTTTTCCTAGCAAAGATGTGATAGAAGGGGTCACTTTCTTTTGTACAAAATACAGGTGTAAAAGAGCTGCAGTCTCATTTGTTTCTTCAACAGGCTGAATCCTGGTTTCTGGAAGAAACATGGTAAATACTCTGCCAATATCAAGTAATACATTTTAATAATCTAGATGTAGCTGTGATGTTGCAGCAGATGACTGTTGCCAGAGTTCTGTTTTGACTCCATCTGTGATATGAAATACATTGTTTGAATCCCAGATCCTTTCCTCCTGCCTCAGGAGTTTAAAATCCAAGAATTGTCTTAAACTCGTCAGAGTGAAATACCTTGAATACAATCTAACTGTGAAGGTTTCAAGGGTGTGTAGACAGGCAGTAGGGCAATGCATCAATACCCATCAGCTACTCCATGTTTATAAAGCAACACTAGGCTGCTTCCTGTGAGTGTAAAAGGGTTTTGTTTCCTTGGTCTTACAGAACCATGCTATGTTAACCTCACCGCTGGGGGTGCAGGTAGGAAAGCACAGACACACACACACACCCCCATGAAGGGCATTGTGCATCACACCAGGCAGTGCCAACAGAAGCCCCTCTTGTTCTTCTCAGCTGCAAACATGAGGTCAGCTTATTCAGGGCTGTCATGAATTAGGGCAAATACAGGAGTTTTAACAAGTGTTGTGTACAGCACTGAGATCAGTGGTATTCATGGCCAGCAAATATTACCTAGCTCATTTGCTTGTCCCTACCTGCAGGAATAAATCACCAGAGGCAGACAGGGTGCTGCAGCCCTTATCCAAGCAGCTGAATTTGGTTAAATTGATTATGTGGGCACAGCAGCATTATGCTTTCGGTGGTATCCTTCTGGGGTGTACACAGTGGCAGATGTAGCTGAATTTTGCTCTACGCAGGCATATCCATATATCGAAAGGGCTCGTGGGCAGGTGCTTACCTGGTATAAACTGACGTGGCTTCATTAACATCAGTGAGACCACGCTGATTTAGAGCGGTGGAGGAGCTGTCTCTGTGAAGCAGTCAAGTTTATAAATGATTGCATAATCTGCTAGGAAGTCAAGCCAGGCCAACCTCTGCGCGATGACATTTCCTCTGAAACTCACTTTAATAAGGTAATATTTTCTTCCAGTTCCATAAATGCAAATCAGCTGAACCGCACTCCACATCCTTTCTGGTTTAATTAGAAACTCTTAGTCCAACTATACTGCAGCATGCAGGTGAAAGTGAGTTATTCCAGGCATTTTTCATTTTAATTACCTTGATTAGCTTTTTTCTTCAGTGCGATTTTATTATGTCTCGTTTCAGAAATGTCCTGTAATTTAGGACAATAAATAAACTTTTATTTAGCAAGCTGGTGAAACTGGAGGATATGATGCAAAGAAGATTTAGCTCATTAAGCATTAATGTTACTAATATTCTTACACTAATTGTTCGTTATGTTGATTGTCTTAGCAGAAAAGTAGGCTTGGCTTCTCCTGTGGATCATCACATTCTATTTGTGTGTGCTACAAAAAAAATAGAAATAGCAAAGCTTGCCAAAGTGAATTCTTAAGAGGGCATAATGCACTTAATGAATTCCTCACAACTTGATGTGCTTAAGGGGTCCCCTTTGGGATTTAGCTGGAAAACTCCATGTATATCCTTTCACATACTTTTAGGGGAAGTGATATCTGTTCCTTCATAGTTTCTGACAAAAAAAGTTACCTAGGAAGGAAGGAGAAAACCTCCCCTTCTAGCCTCTAGGAAATCCTATCATAAACAGAATTTCTAATGTCATATACATATATATATACACGTATGTATATATATAAACTCCAAACAACAAACCCAAACTGAAGGATGTTACTGTGTCCACTAAACCTTCTGTTGCTCTGTATTTCACAGGGGCAGTAGAGTGTGTCTCTGGTTTTCCAGTAAATCCATCTATTAAACGTTTTCAAAGATAGCTGCAAGAATGGGGCACAGGAATGAAGAAGAAACCTGAAGTGAACCTGTTTGTGCAATACAGGAGGAAACCTAAGGAATTACTTGATCCTGGAGCCTATGAAGCTTCCAGCTACTAAAATGCCTGATAGAGAGGATGCATGTTGAATTCAGACCTCTGTACTGATAGAAAACCTCCTCTGAGCTGCCACAGTGCCCAGAGATGCCTGTGTTTCACGATTTCTTTTCCTGTTGGGCTTTGTAGCTCTCTACAGAACTGCAAATCAGAACTGTCTCTCTCTTGGCAAGACATCCTCAGCATCTGATCTCCCCTGAATCTGTGCCCCAGGGATGCCATTGAGGAGAACCGTAAGGATGACTGATGGAAGTACATCAGGCTACATGTTGAGTGCAGGGAGGTTTGTGTTAGTGTAATGTGCCATGAGGTTGTGCACCTGCCTGGGAAGTGCAGGACTGAAGTCCTAGGACAGTGCACTAACTACAAGGCTGTCTCAAGAGCTGGTAGGTAGCACTCTTTACCCAGTTCCCGAAGCTGTGCCACTCTGCAGGAAACCATTCCAAGCTTGACAGGCTAGGGAATGAGACAAGAAAATGGAATACAGGTCCCCATATATGCCGGTGTTGGGTACACATTTTCACATAGAAAATGGTGATGTGAATGTGAACCTCCTCTGCCCTCTGACCTGAGGATGGATTTAAAGTTGAGTTTTCAGATTGCAATGTGAGCGTCAAAGGGCGATCATCACCACTCTTGTACATGTTTTGGAAGTGCAGATTTGATTGTTGAGGCTTACACTTTGACATACAATTTCCAAACAGTGGAAATTAAATTTGCTTTCCATACCCAACCTTTCATCCCTCCTGAGCATCCCATGCTCACTGAAATCCTACCATAGACTGATGAAATGGAGCTGGTTTTGGAGCTAACACAAACAAGGACAATGGATATTACAAATGCCTGACCTGTGATTGTATCCATTACATAGGACAAAACTGGCACCTTGGCTCTGTTCTTTGGATAATGGTTTATTGAGTAAAACAAACTTCCACAGTGATGGTATTTTGGTGCTATAGCCTATCAATATTCACTTCAACCCTGAACTCTTAAGCTGAGCTGCTAAGAACACATGATGACAGGCAGTTTCCTGTTTTACCACAAAACTTCACACTCTCACACAGAAGAGCCTAGAGACTGTGAAGTATGAACACAGCTGAAAAGGGATTAAGATCTCAAAGGTATAGCAATGCAATGGTGAAAATGAGATAAACTAATACATGTCAGTGCAAGCAGAAAACAATCTCTACTGCAGCTCATTTTTCTCCTCAGAATAAGTCAGCTTGCAGAAATGAAGCCATCTAAGGAAAAGCTGACTTCCATCACTGTTGAAGGTGGTAGGAAAGCTTTGAAGAGGTTCTTGCAGTGGATAGCACTGATCCCATTGAAAGATCTGGGTCTGGCTGGAGCCCTGCCTTCTGAGGAGATGGGTTAAGTAAAACTCAGAGCAGGAGGCACAACCTGAAAGCAACTTTCTGGGCAGTGGATAATCTCTCTTGGGTAGAGGAGGGCTGTCTCCTTGGTCCTTAGGTGTTTGAAGAGCACTAATGCCTCACCTTGAATCACATGGCCTGTGTCATGTACTTCTTTGAATTCAAATAATGCATGCCTGAGAGGACTTTTAAAACCCAAATGGCCTTGGTTTTGGTGGAAGGATGGAGAAAACAGTTAACAACCCTATTTAGAAACATTAGTTACTGGCTTGTTCAGTTTTAATTTCTAAGCTTGTCTTTGCCTCTTACCCCTCTCCCTTTTGACCTTGCTATTGATCTCTTTTCTTCATCTACCCTCTTTACAGCCTTCATCACTGCAGTGACAGCATGGCTGGAAGGAGCATGCCTGGCCCATTTTTGCCTGTGGAAAAGGGCTGGCAGCCCCATCTTCTCTTTGACCCTCTTCACCTTCATCTGGTAGGTGGTTCCTTAGAATGAATTGCCCACTGAGAAGGTGAGAGCAGGGCTCCAGAAGCATGTTTCTCACACAGATTAGTTCACTGAGAGGTAGCTCTCTTCCCACTTTCATGTTTGACTTGGTTTCATATCATGGATTATATCTGGCTCCATGAGGCAGCTGTTTTAGCTGGTTGTGGTCATGAAGGATCCCACGACACTAGGAACCTTAACAGTAATTTATTTGCCATTAAATTTCACTTACCTGCTATATTAATTTCTCAGAAACATCTGAAGTGTGGGTTTTATTGCCTTGTATCCCTTTGGGCTCCACAAGATGAGTCTCTTAAAGGTGGAGTTAAACTAAGGCTGTAAGTTTCCATGTGGAAACACCAGGAATACCTATGTGTCATGGGTATGCTTAGCTCTGCCTATGCAGGGAAACTCTTCCATGGTTGCTGAGTCTTTGGTTCTGTGTTGGAACATCTCAGCCTGGCATTAACATTTTATGGACTGGAAAGAAAACTTTAGCTCCAGACATACTCCTGCTTTTGGGAAGACCCCATCTGACAGGTTGGATCCATCCAGCTTTAAATATTAACAGCTGCCAAATGTCAGGTTTAGAGTTGTGCTATGGAGCTGGCCAAGGCAGCAATTACTTGTGTTTTAGCTAGTGCTGCACATTGACTGTGGATAGATTAGCTTTAGTGGAGATTATTTAGAGGCTCAGTAGCTTAAAAGCAGAAATCACTTACTTTCATATTGGATATTATTACAGATTCGGGAGAGCTGGCCATGAAAACACTTAGCTTCCTGTAACAAAAGGACTCCTAGCCAAGCAAGTAAAATGTTAATGAGACAGCAAGCACTCATTTTCGTGTCTGTAGCCTTTCCCTCCAAGGTTTTGCTGCTTCATACTGAGCTTCATTACAGTGGAAATGGTTGACTTTAAAAGAGAAACACCAGCTAAATTGCCAGGGTGTAGACTTTCCTTTCAGATCATAATTATAGGTGATCAACAGAGTGTGTAATTAGTAAGTTGGGTGAAGGATATTTCCAGAACAATCAGCAGCAATTTGCTCCCCGCTGTGCCTTTCTCTGCTCTGAGGACCTTTTTGTCTGCTTTGGAAGGTGTGGCTTTTTAAGCTTGGAAAACGTCAGAATGAGGCATAATAAAGCCCCCCAAACACCCTGCAACAGGGTATTTTCTCTTCACTATAGTAGACCTTATTGGTTATAACTCTGTTCCCAGCACCTGGGCACAGGTACTTGTCCAGAGGAAAACAGGCTCCTTTCTGGTCTCCCGTAGTAGACCTGTGAGACTCTTGTTGGAGCCTGGATTTGCAGTTACACAGCAAAAACGTGAGAAGCTGTCATTGTCTTCAGATATCATAGGAATGCCCGTGCTGTTTCTTGGTGCTATGAATAATTCATGGAATAATTCAATGAATCTGTCCAGCACAGCTAAAAATAGCTCGATAAACTGAGTGCTTTTGACCTTAAATAAACAAAAATCTGTCTAAAACTTCAAGAAATGAAAAGCCATAGAAGAGATCCTGTGAATGCAAAGATGTCAGTCTGTAAAGATAGGTTTGGTATTGTGTCCTGGACAGAAAGATGGCTCATTTATTCCTTCATAAAAAGATACTTTCCTCTATCTTCCTCACAGTTATTTAGTTAGAAGAAAGAATGCTTTTGGGAAGATGGGGCAGGGAGGGAATAGATGTTCTTTGGTCACCTGCTCTACTCATTGTACTCTGACACAAGCTTCTCTAGTGTGGAGCAAGCAGACAAGTGGAGCTGCCTATTCACCCTGTGAGGTTTCCAAAGGAGAGATGTTGAATATCATAGAATCATAGAATAGTTAGGGTTGGAAAGGACCTCAAGATCATCCAGTTCCTACCCCCCTGCCATGGGCAGGAACACCTCACACTAAACCATGCCACCCAAGGCTTTGTCCAACCTGGCCTTGAACACTGCCAGGGATGGAGCACTCACAACCTCCCTGGGCAATGCATTCCAGTGCCTCAGCACCCTAACAGGAAAGAATTTCTTCCTTAGATCCAATCTAAACCTCTCCTGTTCAAGTTTGAACCCGTTACCCCTTGTCCTATCACTACAGTCCCTAATGAAGAGTCCGTCCGCAGCATCCTTGTATGTTCTTAAATAAATGGCATCTTCATTATTTATCCATGATCAGCATTCTGAGTGAAAATCAAAAGCAGCTACACCAGTTATTTCTACAAACCTTTGGCTGATTTCAAGGACAATTCCTGCAGTAGAAAAACACAACCTCATCGTTCAAAGCTTCAGCCAAATGCTCTGTTTGCTCAGTGACTGGTGTACAAGACTGGCCTAGATACAGGTGTCTTGTTTCCATGCTTCTTATAAAACTGAATTAATAGTTAAAACTGCAGATCTGGGAGCTGGCTGACACAGCAGCATCAATTCTATACATATACTGATATATATATCAGGATAAATTATATATCTATACTGATCCCTTTATGCAGCATGGGATCATGAGTTGTATTTTCCCAGTCTGAGCTCACTGTGAGCCTCTGCCACTTTGAATCAAAACTTCCTCCTTTTCCAAGCAGTGTTGAACCTGTTTGCCTTGGGCAAGAACAGGGGCACTTGGCAGTGACAGGGCTTGACTGTATTTGTGACTGCTTTCTGGAGCTCATAGGGAGAACAGTGTTCCTGAAACTGAGACCTGGACAGAGTCACTTCACGTTTTCCTGACCATCAGGGCTGCAGGTGTTTAAATGTGACTGATGTGAAAGACTTTTGGAGGGGTCTGCTGCTCAGATTCACTCTGAGGGTCAGAAATTGCCATGTGGGAACTTGGGCCACACAAATTCTCTGGAATATGGCCTATGCTTTGAGCAGGAAATGTTTGGTTATCCTGTCAGGGCTCAGAGATGTAGCTTTTGGACAGAGTACCGGTGGATGTGGCATTATGGTGTTAATACTGGGAACTCAAGGTGCAGGATTTGTTTCTTGTGGTATGCCAGGTTCACTCTGTGGCCTTGGACAAGGTACATTGTCTTCAGAGCTGTGGGGTCCTGTATGTAATGAAGGACTCTTCTCTCAAACAGGGGCTGTCCATCACCCCATTTTCATATACTGAACTTTTAGGTTGACTCTACGTTACCTGCACAAGGTGGATGATGGAGTACCCACTCCTGTTCTGCACTCATAGGGTTGTGCTTTCCTGCTACCTGTCCTCAGGTACATGTTACAGGTGATAGCCTGATCTGCAGGGCAGCAGTCACACTGGTGTCTGAGTGCCTCAGAGCAGAGGGGCTGCAGGAGATCTGCTGTCTGGCTCTATTGCCCTTTGTTTCTTTTGCATCAGCACCAAGCACAGCTTCCAGCACATGACCTGATGTTGCTTTTGTCACCAGAGCAGGACATCAAACACTTGAGACGCTTTCTTCAAGGTGGGCTATGTGTCAAAAGCTGCAGCATGAATGGCCAAGTCCTATCTGTTCTTTCCCTTATAAGCCCTAAACGCTTTCACAAGGCTGTGTCCGCTCCCTGATCCCATCTTGATGAAATTTGGAGGCCAATGCTTGGGTTTCCCATAGTGAGATGAGTCCCATAGAGATTCATGATGCAGGTGGTCAGCTAGAACAATGTGAGCTTCCCATAGTCCACAGATGACAACCTGTGCAGTGCTCTGAGCAGATACCTCAGGCCAGGTAGCATGAAGAACCTTCTCAGTGGGCTCAAAGCCTAGTGGGAGCAGAGAATAAAGAGCCTCTGTGCCCCACAGTGGAAGATTGGGCTCTGTTTACAGGGTTGGTGTATTGTAGTTTCTTAAATGGCTCTTCCGTGAATGCATGCCTGGTGTAAAAGCAGTTCTGCATTTCGATCTGAAAACACCTGGTCTATTTAACTGCCTGAAGCTACAATTAGTCCTCTTACTTCTTTTGCTCCTGGTGAAGGAGTGCACATAACATTTACTGCTCCCTAGAAACAGAACTGCTGCCTTTTGCTGAGGGGAGAGCTGAGATCCCCCGGAGCATCCCACGGTGCTAGCGAAGAGCCAGCGCTGAGGACAGAATGGAGGATTGATGCCCTCTGTTGTTGGGAAGGGAAAAACTTATCTGCAGCCCAGCTCACAGTGATCTTCCTCTGTCCTTCCTTTGGGTTTGATTTATTACTCCTCTCCACTTTAATTGCTACCGTTCCACGCTGTGGCTGCTGCCTCGCAGCTAACAGATGGCTGCTTTCCTCTGGCTACCCAAGGGTCTCTGTGGCCAAGTCAGTTCTTGTCACTAGTGGTCAGCAGGGCAAAGCTGCTCATCTCTGCCACCCTCCCCGAAGTGTGGAGCAGAGAATCAGCCATGCAAACCTTTGTGCATCTGTGTTTCGTGCTGCTGGGGTTGCAGATGGCTGAGGCACACGGCTTCTGGCTCATCAGTACCTAAAGGGCAGCACTGCCACCTGCTTTGTGAAACACAGGTTGGCCCCTAAGGTCTGGTTTGCAGAGATTACCCTTTATGCAATGTATGGTATGATAATGACCTTGTGCATTCCTACAGTAATTATTTACTGGTTTCATTGTTGTTGGTGGCAGTTCTTTCTCTTTTCCTCTCTTGCTTATTTGCAGAAAGCTCTTTTGCAGCCTCAAGTCGTGAAGTCTCCCCTGCTCCTGCTTTCATTCTGAACACAAAGCCCTGCACTCCATCAGCATGAACAGATCCCGATGTATCCCAGACAATGAAATGGTGGCTGTTGGGGCTATTAGGAGAAGCCTCCCTGGGCTGCTAGATGCAGAATTTACAGACTCTGTCTTTACCGTTTTGTAAAATGGGGAAATGTCTCATTATCTAAAATGATAGCCTTGTACACGGGAGAGTTTTGATATTTGAACCTCATACCCGACTCCACTTCTAAGACATGCTTTATATATTTAAAAACCTGAAGCTGCAAGAATTGTTATTCCTGTGAGTGAGAATGCTTTCCCCACACTCAAAGGAGAAGGCTATACTCATGTGTATTTTGGGCTGTCATTCAAAGTGATCTGCTCTCTTGTTCTCTTGCCTACTCTTTCTCTTAGAAGCAGGACTTTCAAACTCTCACCTGCAGAAGAATAACCCTTATGTATATGCAAGTTTCACCTGGTGGAATTTAATGATCTATCTTCTACCCAGGAAGAGGCATAGGTAATCGACAAGGGTATTATATGAGCTTGTTACAGGATTGATCGAAGCAGCATGCAGTCACTTTGGTGTTGTGCATGCTATGAGGCAGCAGCATCACAGAGATCAAGTCTAACATGCTGTTCGGCCAGCTTTGGGGGAAAGAAAGAAGGTGTCAATAATCAGGGAATAGCAAAATACATTGCAATAGGATTATTATGGGATCCTACCCTGGGATCAGATGCTGAGTCCAGCATGCTCTGGTGACACTAGAGTAAGGTCAGTTTGACCTCCAGTGCAGTGGTGTCAGAGTGAGGTGCTCAGATTGCCAGCTGCTGCCTTGATGTAGGCTGCACCACACAGGACACAGACCCCCTTCTGCAGAACACAAGTTGGCAATGCAGCACAAGGTGCTGCTCTGGGAATGCTATGAAGCAGTGCAGCTGCAGCCTCTTTCTTTCCCACCTCTCTGGATTTATCCCTGACTGGCCTTTGTATGGCCATGAGGTCTTCAAAGAGGGACATCAGCACTCTGTGGAAACACAACAACCCAACTGAAAGGTGTCCAGACACAACAAACTGCTCTTGTAAAGAAGCTTAATTTCATCTATTCTCTTGCTTTATGTGCTGCAGTGATTTTTGCTTTGAGGGAATCCTTATACAGCTGTTTGTTTTATTGTAGCACTTACTCTTAGAAGAAGCTGTCAGGAGCTGCAAAAATATTTTCCTCCTCCTTTAAGCCACTATAAAGCCAGCCCTTGCAACTGATCTGCTCCCAGAAACCTTGGAAGTGGTATTTGGCTCCATCCTTCTAGATCTGTACCATCTGAAGTGGCACAGGAGAAGGTAGGCAACACTTATCAAGGTCCTCCTTCACAGGCCTATAAGAATGGGTAAGTTGTCATAAATTGCAGTTGTGTTGCTTTGATTTCATTGCTGAGGAGCTCTGAGCTGAGAGGACTGGTACTTTAAGTGAGAAAGAAGTGAAGAGGGATGTTACTTTCTGTAGCGGAACACAATCACCCAGTACTGCAGTTTTACAGGTGGGTGGTCAAACCTGCTGGGTTTTCACATATCAAATGCTCCCTACAGATGGACCAGCCTCATGCTGTCTGCTGGGCATTTAAAAGTAGATGGCAGTGCTCTTTACCTTCCCAGGCTAGGAAAGAAACAGTGGAAATACTTTCATTGCCAAAGTCTGAATGCACTGTTTGATGTATCAGAGCTAGAACCCCCCCAGCTCTGCAGAGCTGAGGTTTTACCCTACTAACTTCTTCAATGTGAAATACGAGCCTACAACCACATTGAACTCCAGTTGTTGTAGCAAGCAGGTACGGAGCAGGCTCATTATGCATCTAATGAGCCCATACTACGTACAGAAATTAAGTATGAGCGCTGTAAGGATCCATGCAGGATTTCATCCCACATTACTCCCAGGAGCAGTTGGGAAGTCTGGCTCTTGTCCAGCAAGCAGATATCCTTCAAGAGGGTACGATCTCTCAGCAGGGTGGTACTTGGTTTCCAGCACACAAATGCAAGTAGTGCACCACTTGCTCCTCTTGAAGGATTTAAGATACTCAGCAGAAGTTATCTTGCCTTTGTCAGCAGGCTGATGGAGTGGTATAGAATGACTGGCATGCCTCTATCTCCATTACAATTTATGGACAAATAAATGAAGACTTTAGGATCCTTTTTCTTTTCTTCCAAGCTCTGTAGTATTCAATATTCTGTCATCTGTAAGTCAGATGCTTGCTATTTAAATGCTATGTGACAGATGTTATTCTGGTATAGGTTAAATGTCAATATAAAGGCATGCAAGAAGAAGGCAGCTGACAAAGGTCGTTGGTATATAAGTAGAAAAGGGAGCTACTCAATTGCTATGAAACCTTTCACTGTGATTCTGAAAGTCAAGCATCTGCTGGGGTTTGTGCTCCTGTGTTTGTAGATGTGCAGACACAAGATAACTTTCTCAAGAGCAGACTGTAATGACATCTTGTTTGTGTAACTTTATTTCTATCAATGTGTGACATATGTGTCTTGGTTGTTATTTAGTGCTCTGGAGGTACAGGTATTTCTCAGGCACCAGAAGAGTGCAGAGGTTGTATTGAATGCAGATGGGATTCACGATTCCATGCAAGCCCCTGCATTACAAAGCACATGGAATCTGATGGATTCACAGCACAGATGGCAATGTGGGGAAGCTGGAGTTTTCCTTCTCCCTTTGCATCTGCATGCATCCTTGGAGACCAATAGATCACCCTGACCAGACAGAAGGCTGCAGCTTTAGAATTTCTTGATGTGTTTGAAAGGGATCACCTGAATTCTTCCTTTATTATTCCATTCACGTGCCATTCCCTAATACATGCTTGAATCCCTTTGTTCCTTTAGCACAACCTCAGTTTCCTCTCAGTGTCTTGCATTCTGCATGTGGCTTAGCTCTTACCTTCCCACTCATGGAAATAGACTGTCCAATTAATGTTACCCCACAAGTGCTTGCTTCATCTTCCCTGCCAGAGCTGTGCATAGAAGCTCCTTTATGCTGTCCTGAATGGCAGGAGGACTTCTTCACTTCATCTCTGCAGATGGTACACCTTTCAAAGACATCACCATACAGCTTGTGTTGGAGCATCCAGTACAGCAGAAGATGGGATGAGAATATACAATTTTATTGGGAAGAGCAGCAGTATTGCACCCTGCTTTCCTAGCTCTTTTTGCTTGGCTGCAAGGGAGAAGTCAGCCATAAGATTCACAGCAAAAGTCCTATTGACTTCATCTAAGTACCCAGTAGGATAACTGTGTCACTGGAGAGACTGGCAAAGCATGCAAGATTGGCCATCTTATGGAGTAAAAGCTTTAAAGCACCCCGAAACAGTGAACAAAGCCAGCAGCACAGGATGTAGGACAGGTTAATGGTTCAACCAAAAGAGAGGCTTTTTAGGGGGAGCTGAGAACATCCTGCACCATCACTTCAGATGCTGGTTTGACAAACAGGAATATCTTTCTCTCAGCAACTTGATGATTTTTCTCTGATGCTCCATCCCAGCAAGATAAAAGGGGGTATTTCAATGTGTACATGAGAGGATTTAATTCTGTAGGTGTAAGCTTGACTTTTATTTGCTCTGTGCAAACTCTAAACCGGCAACTGTAGAGTGGGTTTCTTTAGTTCTTATTTAATGAGGATTTTGAGAACTTCTATGTGCGGAACAGGAGATGGAGCTCTTTCCTAGCATGAAACGGATTTTGCAGTCAAGCACTAGTAATAGTGTTGTCCTTGATCCGGTTCTTAAATTATCATGATTGCAGTTCCCCTCTAATCCCACCCTACCCCTGATTATAGCCTCTTCTTTCAAGGCTCAGTAGTGGCTGTCAGCACATCAGGAGGACGTTTTATCCATAATCTGGGTTTGTGATTCATGGAATCAATAACCAGCCATCCTTTCCCCTGTGCTGCTGGGGTAAGCAGCTCTCAGAGGTGATAGCAGCTTGTTTTGAGGTGAAGGAAAGGTTATTTGCAAGGCTCCCAACTGTGTGTCCATGTCAACCACCAAAACCTGAATTACTCCTGCAATCCCTTTCTGTTTTGCTTCTCATCCCCTCATTCCATGAGGTCATGTGTTTAGTCTCATGCATCTAAATTAAATGTAACTAGTTCCCTGGTTTCCTAAGGAAATGAGGCTTTTGGGGTCATGTGCCTTGGGTGCATGCCCGTCAGACTATTGCAATTAACTTCTGAGCCACTGGTCAATCCTAGTGGCGTTTGGCAGAAGGGCAGAGGTCTTAAAAACAATTACATCCCTGCAAATGGCCCAGCAATTGACAGCTGAGTGATGGAGAACAACCCTGTTAACACTCTTAGGGAGGGGAAACAGCATTCATCTGTTATTGAACATGAGAGAATCCATTTGGAAATACACATCTCTGGGAATACTGACTTCATGAGTTTTGCTGTTCCTGGAATGGTTTTTGTTTGCTTATTTTAACTCAAGGGGTATTTCTGGGAGGAAAAGCTGAAGCAGAATCAGTGGTTACTTTGGGTTCCTTTTTGTTTGCTTGCTTGCTTGGAAGATGTGCCAAAGAAAGAACTCGTGCTCCCCTGCTTCGGGCTCTGTCAGGATATATAAGCAGAATAGGGTAAAGAGAAAATACCATTTCCAGACTGCCTGGAAGCAGGAATGCCTAAGAAGTAAGAGTGTCTGTTAACATATAGCTCTCCTATCCCCATCTCTGCAATTCCTGGGAACAGATGCGCAAACACTGCAATGATTTCATAGTTTCTCTCTCCTTCCAAAGCACCTGTGGGCTACCTGATCTGCAAAGAAGAGAACAGCAATGTCTAGCACAGGTTTATTGTCCTTTCTTCAGCATTGTGCTGTGCTGCAGGGTACCCATTCCTCAGATGTGGTAATGTCTCTTGGCATTGCTGCTCTCATTGTAGCTGCTCTCCCAAGTCATGCTCCACACAGCATGACACTGGTGCCTGCCTTGAGTGCGCTCTTGCTCAGCAATACAAAGACCTGTGGGTTTGTGGAATGTGAGATATGGCCAAAGGAAGTGCTCCAGGTAGGCAGATTTCTCCATCTCTTAGGAAAACTCAGCCTTGTTAGGCAAGGAAGAGCCCTGCTTCCCTGCACTGGACAGCAGAGCTAGAAGATAGGAGGAAGTGGTGTTGGCATACTTCATATGGTATTGGCATACTTCGTATGGTGTTGGCGTACTTCATATGGTGTTGGCATACTTCATATGCCCATTAGTTCAATTTAATCTTTTTTTCATTGTTAAGTGCATTGTTTGGTTGCTCTTTTTTAATTCTCTTTCCATGTGGTCAGCTCTCCTCCAAGATTATGTTGGGAAATGTGTGTGTCTTTGGATGCATCTTTCCTCCTTGCCTATTAACATAGAGCCATGTCCCAGCCCTTGATGTTTTACTCAGGTTGCCTGTACTACTCTTGTGTCTGTTCATTCATTTTCTACCATTAACTGATTCTGGCTACAGAGCTCCAAACATGTGACAGATGTAACAAGAGTAGTTCAGATCTCTTTTAAGGTAATAGGAAGCAGTCTTTTCATATCCTATAAATTTCAGTGTCATTAAATTAAAGGCCAGTCTACAAATACTACTGGATGCTTTCTTATTCAATTTGTAGTGGGATATTTTTGTCTGGAGTTTGGCACTATTCAGGCTGCTTCTAAAAGACTGACATAATAAAACTAGACCAATGTTTGTTTGCCCTGAGCCCATGTAACCACCTTTTGAAATGCCTGGTTCATATGCATTCAAAATTAAGTTAACCGAAACCACACCATCTGCATAAAGAATAGCTAGAGGGATAGTCCAAGAAAAACATTGCTGGGCTCGAAGAGATTTTGGTTTTGGCTTGTAGTCCAAATTGCCACCAGATTTGGGGATTTAATTGCTTTTATTGCTTATATTGTGTATTTATGCAGCAATTTTTTCACAGCTGTTAATATAGGTAACACTATTCCCTGGCTGATAATTGTCTTGGTGGCTTTTCCTGCTATCTGCCACAAGTATCTCATGAGTTGGTGGTTTCGTCACTCCCCCCAGTTATATAGGAACTGTCAGTCACACACATGAATGCTGCAGGAAACCCACACTGCCCTCTTATGTAATCCAGCACTATAATTTCCTCATCTAAATACGCTAATGTTAAAACCCCAGACACTGTGTAGTGTTCTCAAGCCTGCTTTTTATTCTTGTGACCAACCTGAGAGGGCTTTTCAGTGCAGGATGTCTTTCTGCTTGGTGCTAGGACTTACTCCGAGTGGCTTTCAGAGGGAGAGGTTTTGTGGCTCTGTAACTTAAAGGCAGTTGAAAGCCTACAACAAAGGCTCTGGGAGGATGTAGAAAGGGCTGTGCTCATCCTTTGTCTTGGCCTACAGTGAGCAATGAGGAGGAGAGGTTTTGCAGGATGCAAGGGGTATTCAGTGTCTAATTTGGAGGTGGCTGAGTCAGGAGGGAGTCTTCTGAGGCTTTCTGTTGAGTGAAGAATGAGCCCACCTGATCTTTGAAAGCTTTCTTCATGTACTGAGTCAATATGCTCTAGGAAGCAAGTGGCCTATAGTCAGCTGGCTAGTTTTTCTGTATTATACATCATCATGTCAAAGCCAGTTAACAGTAATCAGGCTTGAATTTCAAGGTCTTCACTTCCAGTGTGGATGTGGCTTGTAGCAGTTCTTCCCTTCCTCAGCAGAGGCTGTGATTTGGCTATTGCAGCACACCATCATTGCATGGATGTCCTTTAGGGAGGTGAACTTTCCTCTGAGACTGCAGGGAATCAGTTTAGTTGAATGGAAACACAAGAGAATGCATCCCTCAGCTGAGAATGCATTTGCCTTCATTAGTGCTGTACTCTGTAATTACCTTTTCCCCAATGCCAGCATTTGAATAACAGCATGTCAGATTTCAGCCTCCTGCAAAACCCTTAGAGCAGGTTCTCAGATGTCTAATAAGTGTGCAGGTGACAGGAACATACACACTGGTATTTTCCACCCTGGATGCATCAGGAGGATCTCTGACTTCCAAAGGACCACCTATTTTCATTACACTAGTGAGAGTTTCTTAGTGATTTTTCCTTTTTCTCACTGAAGTGAGAGTTTTAGAGATTAGAAACCACAAGTACCCAGGACACGAAACACTGTGGTGTTAGCTGTTAAGTAGCAAAGTGCATTATGTGGTAGGTAAAGGAAGAGACTCCTCCTTTAGCCTCTGTCCAGTTCTTCCATAAGGTGCCAGACATGTAGTTGACTTCCTGCTCTTCTTGCTATACCTGCAGACACCAAGCAAAGGGGAACACTGTAGGATCTGTCCTGCAGAAGAGCAAGTCTGCAACACTTTCAAGTTGTAAATTGAGTTTCCTCACTTCCTTAGATTGAGCTATTGGTAATAAAGACCCAGACCATCCCTAGTTAATGTGAAGAAACAAATCCTATCTGTGTTGGTAATGAGCATAACTGAATCATGTTATGTGTTAAAGAACTTGAACTGTCACCAAACATTTCTGTCACAATTATTCTAGCTGGAATTATCCTAATAGCAGATTGGCTGTCTCATTAAGTCTCTAATTAGTACATATTTATGTTAAAAGGATGGTTTAGTGTGGCTTTCGGTATTTTCCCATGTTCTTAAGGCTTGTATGAAAACTACTGCTTTTTTTATAAAAAGATCTTTAATTAGGTTACATTGAGAGTGTCAATTAGTAAAGATTTGAATGTAAGCTCCCAGAGTATTCCTTGTACTGCTGTGGTCCTCACAATTGAAACAGGCAATGATACTCACACACTTGCATCATGTGGTCACTATGCAGCAGATGCTACATTGGGGTTTGAAGAGCAGCTCATTTCCTTTTTGTGACTCCTCATATGTCTTTGCTAACAGTATGAGATTAAATTCATTTATTTGATCACCTTCTTGCAGCTACAGATCCTGGTCAAGGATGCATAAGGGATGCACAAGGATACCAAAGGGTCTGACTGACTATGTATTTGACACAGAAATAATGTGCACCCCGCAAAGTGTTTCATGTGTAGTAGAATTACCTGAGTGTGTATGAGTGCCATATGGGTATGAAATTCAGAATTCACATGCAGGATAATGATCTTTGTCCACCGTCACCTGAAGTGGAGCAGAATAGAGTTCCAGAGTTGTATTTTCATTGATCAGAGGTCTGACTTCTCCCCCTCCTTACTCTCAACACATTAAATCTACCAGAGATCATTGGTATAACTGTGGTTTGGTGTAGCCCAAATACTTGTGCTAGTCGTTTCAAACACAACTTTTAGCTGGATGGTAACTTGTGGGTTAAGGGAGAGGCTGGAACAGGAGCTGAGATATGCATGTGTGCATATGCACACACAAGTATTATACCTAGGGCTGTATTCAACAGTCAGTGGAAATTACTTAAAAGTAGCTATTACTCTTTCAACTGAATTTATTTTGTGCTAGTGTTGGTTAGTCCTGTGATATTCGTGGTAGGAAAAAGTAATGGGGGGTACTGTGATATGACATCCTGCAGCTTGTGCCTTGTTTTGGGGACCTTTTCCCCCTGCAAAAATCACACTGCTCCTGACAGTACCTTGGATGGGCTTTTTGAGGAGAAAATGGACTTTGTTCTATTCCTGCCTCTTTCCATAGCACTCAAGTCAAAACCAGAGTCATGAGTGTGAAAAACTAGCTGCTATTGATAGAACTAGTGTGATTAGTGTGCTGGATGCTTCCTGTCTGCATGGAGTGAGAACCAAACTTGTTAGAGCTCAGGCCTTCAGGCCAATACTCTGCTATCTGTCCTGGGGATTCATAGGCAGATGTAGATGCATGTTGCCTTCCAAAATCAAGAAACATCAGCTTCCATTTGTAACTTCCAGGTTATAAATCTTATATAAACAAGAAAATGTGTCATTAAACAGAAGTTGTTCACATTATTTAACTGAAATGGAAAATTTGTAATAGCTAATAGTGAAATATTACCTGTGTCAAGATCAACAAAGTAAACAAATTAGTTTCAGTGCTTGATTAGTTAAATCACCATGCTAATGGTGCAGCATCATCAATCCTTGCTGTCCATTTGGTATAAATCTCACCAGGGTACCACACTATAGTCAGGCAAAGCTCTAATTGGAATCTAGTGAGGTATCCTCTTCCATCTTCAAAGGAGCTGGCATGATCTTGTTGGGATCAAGTATCTTAAATTATGTCATAGTCTTAGGGAAAAAATAGAATCCAGCTGAAGATAACATCTAGGAAAACATGCTGGTATAATAAATGCTAAATATAATAAATTCAACTGCATGCTAAAAGCCCCTTCAGACTGTGATATATGTTAGCTGTTCTACCATGACCTGAAGACAACTTTCTTGCTGGTTTTGGCAAGCAAGGCAATTAAGACTAGTACATTTTTGAACAGTAAGGCAGATAGTTTTAAATCTTGACAGAGAACTCACATCTATTAAACATGGCAAGGTGGAACTGATAAGCACTAAAAACTGTTCAGCTTTGTGGATCTGAGTGTGCTTTTCACAGCAGTCAATTTATTTTCAGTTGTAAAGTATGCTGTTGTTTTTGTTTGGTTGCTTAGAACAGTAATACCTAGGGTTTAGTATCATACTATGTTGTCTATTCCTTGTAAACCGATACTTTAGTTTTCCTTCTCAGACCCTTCCTTTAACACAAAGCATCATCTTGTGTTGTCTAAAATGATAGGTGTATGTTGAGTAGTCATTAAGGTGTCCTTGCCCATGTTAGGGGGGTTAGAACTTGATGATCTTAAGGCCCTTTCCAACCCTAACTATTCTATGATTCTATGATTATGGAACACTACTTTCACAAGTATTATGCCTGTTGGACAATTTAAAAGAAATTCATACAACCTTCAATAGGAGGTTCAAAGGCTTTTCCTTCAATACAACGTGAAACTACAGGAGAACCTGCATACTGAGTATTAGTTGTTTTGTCCATTTGGGGGAGTGAGATTTCTTATAAAACAAGGATTCATCTCGCAGTACATTATTCAGACTTCTTCAGCAACATGAAGGGTTTAGACAGGTAAAGTTCTACTGCTTCTCAAAAGCAGGTAGAGCTCATTGTACCTCCATTTGAGAGCCATCAATGGAGTTATTGCTGGCTCAGCAAAGGCTTCTAGTTAAGACAATCTTAATGAAGCCTGTGGTCTCCAAATTCATTGAATGAGGTTTGATTTATTCTATTTTTACTCCTTCCTTCTGTGAGCAGTGCTATCATTTGTAATTTTGAAGATTGGGTGTAAAATATGGCAGAGAAAAACTCTATTTGAGGGCGTTTTGCACACATTGCTCACAAGTGTAATCTTAGAGATGTTCTGGGCTGCCAAACTGCAGCAGCAAGCAGAATGGAAAAGAGAACTTCTTCCTGTTTCCTCCAAAATACCATGTGTGAGAAATCAAAGTGGGGGCAAAAATAGCTGCAGCAGAATGTTACGGTGCTTTTTGTCAGACATACTGCGTTTGCACTGTGTGTGTTCTCTGAGTGCAGAAGTATGCAAAGCCCTTGTGTGACAACATTATTTCCTGCTTCTCATAAAGAATTTGATAAAGACTAGGTATCTTTCTTCTATCTTACAGCTGGAGGCACAAAGATAGCAGAAGTCCCTGCTAGATATCAGTCATCATGGCAGAGATGGAACCCATGTTCCTTGATTTCTAGTTTCTTAGAAGGATTGAATTTGTTTAATTCCAGAGCTTTTAAGGAAGCCAAAAGTTAGTTTTACATAAAAACTATCTGAAATAATACTGAGGAGCTCTCACACTGGATCAGTTGGAGCACAGTGTTGTTAGGATTGTGATCTTTCATGATATTCCAATTCAGGAATATGCTCGGTGAGCTTTGGTTTTGTTTTCCAGAAATCTTGAATTTACCAATGATTTTGGAGGGTGTGGGTGGAGGTGGAAGACTCTGAAGAGGAATATAAAAGGAATATCTGATAATATCTAACCTTCTCTTCTCTGTTCATTTCAAACTCTTGTTGCTTACCATGCAACCGCGCTGCTCTGCCCTGTCAAAGAAGTATGAGTGAAGTCAGATTAAATGGGAGATGTTCACCAAGAGAAGCAGACCCCTCCATGGCTAGAATAAGTGCTGGCACTCAGGTAGGTGTAGCATGCACCTTTGTTTTACCTTCTGTGTTCCTCCATCAGAATTGAGAAGCTCTCGGTTCAACTGCTTGTACTTGGTGTTTGACCTCTCAGATACAGAAAATATTCCCTAACGCTCATGAACAAGCAGGCAGAGCTATTCCCACTAGGTCTCAACTGTACCTGCAGGCAAACATAGGTGTGTGCTTTTCAGATGAATCCCTTTCTTTGGGTAAGAGAAGGAACAACAGTTCTGGGAAAAGTTTAGAGTTGAAGCTTGAGCTATAAACTGAGCTCTTGCTTTCCTTAAGGTCCTGATTATACTGCTCTGCAGGGGCTGTATTTTATGATGGTCCATTGCAGCCCCTGATGGATTTATAGACAGACATGCATCATCTGTTAAGTCACCTAAGCTTTCATTATCAAAACAGTCTCAACAACAAATATTTGTGGAGGATATAGATTTAGTAGGGATAAACAGATTCACCTTGTCAAGGAGGGAATGGGCTTGTCAGTATTAAAAAAATTACCAAGGATGAGATTCTCTGGAGCCATGTTGAGGTGCAGTGACTAAGAACTTCTCAGGGCCAGGGCTATAGTCATCAGTTTTAACAGCTTTCAGTGATAATAGCTAGATGCAGATGGTTTCTGTTTGAAAAAGCCTAGACATCTTTCATTATGACAGTTGTATTCTCTTCCACAGTGAAACATAATCAACCTCCATTTACATATTTCATGTAATCAGGACAAGTGGAGCAGGATACCATGGTCAGAGTGTGCAGCTTCAGCTTGGTATAATGCAACTGTTTACAAAGAGCTTAACACACTCACCCTAGTTTAGTCAGTTGTGCTTGGATCTGTAAGAGTCCTATTTTGAATCAGTCCTTCTAGAAACAGGGACTATGGAAAAACACCAAATCCCTGCTGGAAAGACAAGCTCCCCGAGTGCTTTGTCAGCTCTCTGAGCCCTAGAACTGAAAGCAGTGCTTACTGATTTTTACTTTGTTCAGCTGTATGGAACAGTGCGGATGAGACTGAGCTGAATTCCACTTCATGTCACAAATTATCACACAAATATTAGTGAAGTTTCATTTTTCTTTTTCCTTTGGAAGACAATCTGTTGGGATAGACAGACGCTGACCAGGATGTAGCCAGCATGAACAAAACAGGATTGCGCAGTTGTAACTGATGATTTAATTTACCTTCTAGGAACTATTCTATCACTGAGAAATATGAAAGGGAAAAAAACCCACATTTGGCTTTCTCAAAGGGATTTAAAAAACCCTCACAGGAATAATGCAGATGTAGCTCCTGACAGTTCTCACATCAATGGACACAAAATCCATTTCAGAGGTCTGAGATAAACACAGGGTTTCAAATATGAAGGGAACTCTTGTACCCCTCTGGATGCTTACCTATGCAAAACTGGTTTATTTAACTAGAACAATGTACTGGGCCTGAGGAAGTTAGGATTTCTTTCCCTTCCCTGATAGCTAGGTTTGCTGTGCTTTGGAAGTGCACTTTTCAAGAGGCAAATAGAAAACAATGTTTCCTATATTGTTTCATATATATACACACACAAGCATATGTATTTTATACATATATATGTAATACATATGCTTGTGTGTGTATATACATGAAACAATATAGGAACATAATGTATGTGTTTTAGAAACATGCATTTATATAAAATATATAGACAGATGTATCTCAGAAAATGAAAACCAGTTCACAAAGTCTTGTTAAGCTTGACCAGTCTGTCCTGTTCTGAAGTCCATAACATACAGCCTGGCATCTGGGTGACTCTACCTGGTCTGGGTGATACAGGGGTAGATTTCTTCACTGCACTAATGAATCAAACACATGCACACCCTTTTCTCTAAAGTAACCAACTCTATTTCTCTTGCTGCCAGCAGAAGGAATGTGCCATCTCCTCAGCTTTGGTGTCTGTGAGCAAGACTCAGCTACAGCACTTGCTCCTTCCTGGACAGATGATGCCGCTAGGGCTTGGCTCATGGGCAGGAACATGCCAGGGCCCTCCACACACTCCCTTTGTGAATGCACGTCAGCAATGTGAATCTGCTCTCCCAGTCCCCACACAGGAACAGCTCAGCTTGTTACCATTTGTAGCACATCTTCATCTGTTGCTTGATTTACTGCAGCTATAAAGCAGCAATTTCCTTCTATTTCTGGGAGCAAAAAAGGAGGAGTCATTAGAATTTAAAGAGTCACTAGAAGATGTTCACATCAGCATTGTGATATATTTTTCCTTCCCCATTTATCTATTTGTCAAAGCAGAATGCTTTCCAATGTAGGAAGACCTTGTGGGGCACACTCCTGCGCTACAACAGTGTCTGCACTAACTAGAAGCAGAGTGTATTAGCTCACTTGATAAATCCTCTCCTGAAAGTAGCATCCTGCAGACTGTGTCCCAAAGCTAAGTGACTTGAGGTGTCAATCAGAAAGGCAGAAGCTCAGACTGAAGTTTTTCCATTGTTAAAATACATATGAGGATGCCCTGAAGATTATCTCTGTCTAATGAGGTGCATTCTCACACTCCTTTAATTTCCTTGGTTATTATCCAAGTTATTATATGCTTGGAAAGTGTGGTCCTAGTGAAAACAAAGTGTTTCATTGTGAGGGGTGGTGTGATCCCAAAAGAAATCTGAGCTTTCTAGCACAGGAAAGAAATGTTGTCATTGTATTAGCTGGAATTATGTGGTTTAAATGAAACATTTCACTTGTTTCTTGCACAAAATTGGCAATTAAATTTTCCTTCAGCAGAGTTCAGTGTCTCTTAACCAGCATTTTGCAATGAAAAGCAATTTGTTAGGAAATGTCCAGTTTTGATCTTTATAATACTTTCCATCAGGCTGAGAAGCTTTTGTTTTTGAAAAGGGTGGTCCAGGTTTCTTTTCATGAACACTGCTTGTTTTAAGTTGGCAGTGCTGTCATGAAGGATGGAAATTGAATCACCTAATGGCTCTATATCCATTGAGCCAGGCACTGTCAAAATGCTCTCATATCCTCATTGCATCCCTTGTCACTTCCTACTGTTCCACAGGAAGATGTTTTCCTTCACACTTGGAGAGGTCTGTCCCATTTCCTTGTTAGGAAATAATGGATCCTCCTGCTTTGATTTCTAACTTATTTCTCCATTTGTCCCCCCCCCCCCCCTTTTTTATTTCCCTCCG
>NDXB01010964.1:0-10918 GCA_002631895.1 Agapornis roseicollis | reverse complement strand
TCCCCCCCCCCCCCCTTTACTAGTTATTGTCCCTCAGGAGTAGTGCATATGGGGGGACCTGTGGGTTGAGAGAGAGCTTTGATTTGTATGTTGCATGAATGGGTTTTTCTTGAAAATAAAATATTAAATGAAGGGGGAAAAGTGGGCAATAATTTTCAGTAATTCTTAACCAATATTGCAATTTGTGGTTCAATTAATATTTTGTTAGAAAGGAAAATGAAACGTTTCCAGAGAACAGTGACCAACAGGGAACAGCAGGTACTCACCAGAAATGTTAAACTGAACATTAACAATCCCATTGTGTGTTTGGGAACCATGGCAACCATAGGGAGTGGCAATAAATATCATTTTGTAATGACTAAATATGTTAATTAAAAACCCTACCCACCTCTACTTTTGATGCCAATGGCAGGTAACTCCCCTAAAACAGTGTTTAGGGCATATGGATGTTAAAGGGGGAAATGGAATAGAATAACTGACGAAAGAAGCAGCATGAAGCCAAGGGGAAGCATTCAGGGGTTTTTTCTCCAACTTTTTTCTAAGCTGAAGATAAAAATACTTGGAAATTTTTGGTCATAATGGAGGTACAAAAGCCTCATCCAGATGCCCTCAGGTTCAGTAGTCACTAAGATATTCTAACAGTAAATCTCAGAAACAGTTTACCTGAGAAGACCTTTCTTCACTGGGAATTTTTAAGAACAGGTTGTATAAATATCACTCAGGAATAAAATAGGCTTTAGGTCTAAAGCAGGCTTCTGGTCTTGGATGAAAGAATAAACTAGATTGTTGGATGCAGCAGCATTTTTTGGCTATGTAGAGTCATAGAAAATGAGCCACTAAGAGTGTGCCCATGCTGTGACTTCAACTGTTAGCACTTGGTATATAGCAGGGTCCTGCTTCACACAGGATGCCAGCTGAATATAGAGGAATAGCGAATTCAAACTCTCTATCAGTTGTCATTACTGGTGCTTTCTGGCTAAGGTAACTCTTTAGCTGGGCCATGCAGTTGCTATATATAGATAGTAATCTCGCATAGAGTATTAACACTCTTAAGTGAGGTTTTTCCTCCCACATCATCTAACAAGAGGTGGATCTCTATTTCTATAGTAGACCTTGCTATACAACACAAGGAAACACAAGGAGCAGAGAAAAGTAGATGTTCAGCCTAGGTGTTCCACTTTGCTTCCTGTTCTTTTGGACATCTTGTGATGCCTTTCCTCTTAATTCATTATTTTCTCTGCTTTCAAATCAGAGGAGGAGTTTTGAATTCTTACCAAGGTTTCCATGTAGGTATGGCAGCACATTTTGCTCTCATTCACTGCAGCTAAAGACACCTCCTGTGTCAGTGCCTTCTATTTCCTCTTTCTAGCAATTTCTTTTGCTGTGGCATACATCAGTCAAGTGCAGCTCATTCACATAGTTAAGCAGATTGGTACTAACCTTGCAGAGACGTTTTGATGAGTTCATTTGGAAATACTTACTTATCTGACAGTATTCAGATCTTAGCCATGCAAGTGCTTCCCTAGGCTACTATTAGGGATTTCAAGCACTGGGAGCTCTGCTGGAAGGCTGTGAACTGCTGAAATATTTGTTAGCAACTGCATGATGCTCTAAGATGTATTGTCCTCTCCTATACATTATGGATCTCATGGAGGAATTCTCTGACTGCTGGACAGAGGTATATTGAGCATCCCAGAAAAGCTCTATCAGCACTTGTGGTTGAAAGAATAGGGGGTGCAAAAGGGGCTGAGACCCTGCTGTGTCTGTCTTTGCTAGCAGAGCTGCAGCAGCATTTGTTGACAGATGAGTGGGGAAAAAAAGGATGGCACCTGTAGGATGCCTTTGTATTGTATCTGCTAAGCCTTGTGCTGATGGGGCATTATCTCCTACCTGAGCTGCTTCACCAGCACAGATGGACAGGAGGCAGCCCATCCATGCTGGACAGCAATTGTCGGAATTGGTAGTGAAAAAAGGCTCTGGTGCTGCTGTAAGTTCCTGGAGTCAAACTGCCTGGGTTTAGTGTTCAGTGTGCAGAATTGCCAGAATTTGACTCTCTTTCTTCTTTTAAAGTCTCCTGTTAAATTCTTCCCTGTCCTCAGATGATATAAATCACTGGTTTTCCTCTGAGGACAATATATTACCACTGTTTTTCCCAGCTAGGGATTTATCCCTGCATGTTGAAACCAAAAATGTTGAAGAAATAGAATAATCATTGTGAGAAGCTGGAAAGTGCTTCTAATTTGCTGCTTCTGATCCTTGCTGTTAACTGCCTTTGGCTCCACAGTGGCTGGCACAATCACATCAAAAAATGGGTGTGTGAAGAATTGGGAAGCATCACTATTGTTTGGATAGCTGTGAGATGTGCCACTGCATGGGGGTTTTTACAAAGGGATATGTGCAAATGAGATAGATTTGAAAGGGATTTTCTAGCAGGAGGAAGGGAAAACCAAAGCAGTTGTTCATATGCCTTTTAATAGCCAGGTTTATAGCTGCAGGAGAGGATTCTGCTCCTCCAGGATGATGACAGGACTGGTTTGCCTGAGAAAGACATCAAAAGACACTGATCTGCCAGACCAGCCACTGCAGCGAGAACTGGAGAAAGCCAAAACCCCTGTTGCTGGCTGAATCAGAATTGGTCCCCACAGCCATACTGAAGATGGTGAAAGGGAGGCTAATTACAGCTATGAACGCACTTGGGTACTGTCACTTCAGAGGTGTTTCTGGGGTGCCAGCCAGCCACACTGCTTGGGAGAAGTGTTTCCTGTGTCGTTGCACTCTGTCAGTGCTTGCAGAAGACCTCCTGATGGTGCAGGCAGCTGGATTCATGTTCTGTCCCCGTTGGAAGGGGAAGGGTTGTCACTGGCGGCACAGAAATAGAGGGGCGGCAAGTGCTGATGCTTAGGGGAGCGATCTTTGAGCTCCCAAGAAGGGCTGTTTCATCCAGAAATCCAAAAGAAGTTGAGGTCTCAGAAGATGAGGGAAGAGCCAAGTATAATAAGGATGATGTTCAAGACTTCGAGCGAAATCTTTCCTCTCTACCTGTCAGTGATGTGCAAGCCTTTCCAAACCCCATGCCCGTCTTTCCCATGCTTCTCTTCTGTGATGACTGACTTTGGTTAATGCTGAGTCAATGCTTAACGGTGCAGAGCTGCAGTTTGAGAGGACAGGGTGGATGCAGCAGGGAAGGACTGGGAGGAAGTTCATCCCCATCCCTGGAGGTGGGAATATTCTCTGCATTGTTCTTGACAGATGATTCCCAAATTCATGGTTCAGCTACAGAGAGTCAGTGACCATAAGATCCCTTTGTCTGACTGTGTCCATGATTCATTATCCTACCAATAATGAATATCTATGATAAATCTCTCTTTTTTTCTCCTTCTAAAATTCCCTACTTCTTCTTCCATCTTTTAGGAACGTGGAAAATATATTGATCCTTTTCTGAGTAAATCTACATCTTAAATATTGAGGAATGTATCTCTCTTAAATTGTCCCTTCTCTAAACTAAATAGCCTGAATTCATACATTCATAGAATGGTTTGGGTTAGAAAGGACCTTAAAGATCATATGGTTTCATCCTCCTGCCATGGGCAGGGAATTCTTCAGCTGTTCCTTAAAGGGTTTTTTCCAAGGTGTCTATTCTCTTTAGTGTCTTTCAGATTCCCCTTAATTGGACTGTATCCTTCCTGAGTACTGTTAAATGTATGCCAGCTGAGACCTTACTGATAAAGGAGAACTGCTTCATTTCACAGACAGTATCCCTGCTCTATTCCCATGTGGACTTTTAAAGACTAAAAAATTTTAGTCTCATGTTTAGCCTGTGATTGACAGTGATGTCTTAGTTTCTTACTGTAGTATCAATGCCACTCATTCCCTATATGATACTTAAAGAGCTGATTATCGCTACCTATGTGTAGAGCTTTGTTTCCCTTATTGAATTACAGTCTTTTACCCCAGATCAGTTCTTCTGTTTTTAAGATGGTTTTGAATTCTCTTACTGTTCTCCAACACACTTGCCAGTCCTTTAACTTGCTGAATTTGCAGGTTGTGAGTGCTTTTTGCTCATCCTCTCCAAACCATTGATGTAAAATTGACCAGCCTTGGGCCCAGAGCAGACTAGAATCCCCCTAATGTAACCTACTAGTCTGAAAGTCAGACTAGTTACTCCCTAAACGCAATGTATGACCCATTGATGCTCCAGTGTATATTCCCTTTTTCCTTTTCTTAGATATGCACAGCCTAAATGACATTGGATACGCCAATTG
This sequence comes from Agapornis roseicollis, assembly GCA_002631895.1. Classification (NCBI taxonomy): domain Eukaryota; kingdom Metazoa; phylum Chordata; class Aves; order Psittaciformes; family Psittacidae; genus Agapornis; species Agapornis roseicollis. The sequence continues at coordinate 6,656 of NDXB01010964.1, read as the reverse complement.
TCTCAGAATATTGCCTAATCTTTTCCCTCTTTGGGGGAGAAATACCTTTCCAGTTACATCAAGGGTCACATCCTTCTTTTTCCACAGTAAACCAAATTACTGGCTCACAGTCATCGTGTGATTGATAACACCTTCTTCTTCTTTAGTTTTCTCTTAGGAATAATTTGTTTAGTAAGCTGTGATTCTCCTTTCCTGGTTTTGGAAAGAGGAGTTAAAACAATTCACTTACATGATTCGATTTTGACAGTAGCATTCCACAGAATGGATTTTATTGGTTTGATGTGAGAATAATGATCTGAATGTTCTTAGTCTACATTTCTACTGTGTGCTCTTCCTTCAAATGGAGGATGCTGCAAACACTGAAAAATAAAACCACACAGTTGAATGATACCCTGATAATGGGAATAACCAAATGCTCAGGTAACACCTTTAAACTCTTTCTTGGAGTAACAAACGCATCTGAGAGAACTCTTATACGCTGTAGGTGAACTTAAATATTCCTTGGTTTAATAATGGCAGTCTATTAGGAAGAAGTAACAAGTTATCAGCATATGTAATACTTTTAATGCTGTGACCCTGTTCAAATATGATTTACATTACTCTAAGGTTACTTCATATTCCCTTGAGTCATCTCAGAAAGTTCTAATTGATAATTATTGTTAGAGATGTTTGAAATGTGCTGAACTTACTGGAAATGGTCTTTTCTTTGGGGAAAAATTGATTTTCTTTCTTTCCCAACAACTTTCTTAGTATTGTAATTAAATTGCAAAGACAAGAAAAACAATGGTTTGTTGCTTTCTAATGGAGTGTTTCTTTTGGTTTTTAACTCTCTGTTTTAGCTCTTTCTTCTTTCTCCTAGTGTATTTTTTTCCTTCCTCTATTTCTCTGTGCACTGTTAGGCACATAAGACCCTCTGTTTTGGTATGACTTTTAAACAAACTCAGTTGGCAACATATAGGAAAGGTATGATTAAAGATATACAGCTCCTCTTTTGTGGAGCTCAGACAAGGTAACGTTGGCAGCCTGCACCCAGGGATTAGTTTGTGCCAGGGCCCTGGCCTTTACTGTTAGTGTGAAGAGCTCAGCCTATGCTGTGTTTTCATGTTGGAGTGAATGAGGCTTCTCTTCTGGTAGGAGGGTCAGCACATCCATGGGCCATCTGGGTCAGCTGATCCCTTTCTTACAGTGACCTAGGCAGGCTGTCAGGTTAGTCCTTAACCTGTTTAGTGCCTGGACCCCTGTCAAACCACGTCTTCTGAGGATATGTTTGCAAGGTCACATTTTAGAGACCGAGTACCAAGGCTGCCACCAAAGACCTTTGATAAGGAGTAGTCTTCTGTTTCCAAAGGATCACTCATGCCTGGGATAAATCCAAGCTACTGCTGCCATCCTGGCATAGGAAGGAAGCGCAAGGTGTTGCCTTCATTTTGGATACAGCAGAGTAGCCCTCATCCTCACACAGGCCCATGGAAGCACAAACCCATTTGCAGGCTGAGTAAGTTGGAGAAAAGTCCTGGCAACCCAGAATAAGAGGCAGAAGAGGGATAAGATGTCCTGATGAGCAAAACTTTGGGGAAATCCTGGAGGCAGTGTATGTAACTCCAGCACCTAATCCCAGCTGAATAGGTCAGTGATGATATCGTCACTTTGCTTTGGCATCTGAAATTCATCTTCCTGTGCTGTTGCTAGCTGTAGCACTAGCTTGTTTTACACAGGCTGTGCACAGATAACACTGTGCTTTCTCTTCTGCCAACTCCATTGTCAGCCCTCCTCCCTTCATTAGGATTAACTAACATAAAGAATTGACAATTCCCTCCTGGAAGCCAATCTAGGCTGCGGAGTAGCATGCTGTTACTTCAGTTTGTCCAGCCTGAGAGTCAGGTCTTCTTCATAGACGGGAAGAAAAGTCTTTATGCAGTAAAGTATCATGGGCACTAGCTTCTGTGTGTTTGTATGTATTAAAGAAGGCCCTCTATAACTTCTTTTCGCAAGGTTTTATGCATTTTTCCTCTTTCAGACAAGTTGCAAACTCGGAAGGTCTCTGCTTTTTTGTAGGTTCTATGTCGTTGGTTGAAGTGTTCTCTGCATTTTTCAGCCTTAGCATGTTTCTATGGGCAGTTCTGGCCCTGTAACAAATACGTGCCTGGTTTTAACCCTTACAGCTTAGCAGCAAATGCCCAGCAGTCCTCCAGAGATCCCTCCCCCTCATTTCCACACTACTCAGGATGCAACATATTGCAAAGTTAACTTCTGTCCAATGTGGCTATGATGGGATCTCTCTAATTGAAGAAAAAGCTTTTCTTTTTATGCTGTTACTAGAATAATGGAATGGAGAGCACTGGCAAGCATTTGTTTCTCCTGAGACATGTTTGGGAAGATTAGTGTGACTATGATGTGGAAGAGCAGACATTCACATTTTGTGATAGCTAATCAATATGGCTGTTGGATTATTAAATGCCTTATTTTCAGAAGATGCACAACCTGGTCAAGTAAGGATCAGGAAATCTGGCTCTACCATCAACTTACTGAGCCAGATCATTTAAACTCTGTGTATAAACTTGCTTATATGTAGCATGGGAATAATGAAGCTTTTGAGCTGGTGGATTGTGCTTTAAAATCTACAAATGAGCTGGTTATGGGAATCAAATTGGCTGACTTACTTCCTGGCATTTAGAGAGTTATAAACCCAGGGCCATGAAGAAGAGATGAAGCCCATATATTTACATGAGAGTAACAAACAACCCCAAAAACCCAAACCCACCCCAAATGTGGCAAGAAAGAAATTCATGGTTGTAAAAATTATGTGACAATATTTAGGCTTCTATTCTGCTTTGAGCTTGAGGGCTATAGACATAAATCCTGCACTCCCTGTTTTACCCAGGAAATAATTAGAATGTGGTTTGTATCAGTAAGATCTGTGGTTTATGTTCTAATAATTCCTTATCTGGGGAATTAATAATGTGTTTTCTGTAATATATACAGAGGAACTTCTTCTCACAGCTACATAGTGGAGTGTTAGCTTTCTCTAACCTTTACCAAGACCAGTAACTTGGAAAATACCTTTTACTCTCCATCAAAGGTGACAGCTGAGGTCAAATCAAATTGCCAAGCAGTTGTCTGGGATTGAAGAGGAAGGATGAAAAGAACAATCAAAATGATGTAGTACATTAATTTACTGGGACTATGTCCAAAAAAGAGTCCTGGATTTTCTGGTCTGCAAGCGTAAAAGGAATTATGGAAATATTAATGGAGAACAGAGGTTTGCAAAAAGAGAAGTATTACCAAAATGCACTGGACTTTTAAAAGAGTGAACAGGGCTTTGTATAGGGGAGATTTAGATTGGACATGGAATAGACAACAAATTCTTCCCTTTGAGGGTGCTGAGGCGCTGGCACAGGGTGCCCAGAGAAGCTGTGGCTGCCCCATCCCTGGCAGTGTTCAAGGCCAGGTTGGACACAGGGGCTTGGAGCAAGCTGCTCCAGTGGAAGGGGTCCCTGCCTGTGGCAGGGGTTGGAGCTGGAGGAGCTTTAAGGTTCCCTCCAACCCAAACCATTCTGTGACTCTATATTCTTGGAAAGCAATGTATTTCAACGTTGTCACTAGAAAGGTGTCCGTAACATGGACAGTGACTACATTTTATTAGAACATTTCTACTGATACACATTACACAGAACATGGGAAACTGCGGGGGTGGGGGGAAGGTATGATGTGAGAGTATATTTTTTTGACTCATAAACTCAGAAATGTACCAATATTCATCAAAGCTCTGTGTGATGTTCGCCCAGTGCACCCTGACGGCAGACAACTTTGAGGAGTAAAAGCTCATGGCGTAGAGCTGCTCTTTGTTTAACTTTCCACAAAGACAGTAGCGCTGCTGGGAGAGCGGTTGCTGTGTAGTAATTCCTCTCTATGCAAGCAGTCATCAATGAGTTCATGTAATCTCCCTCCACCCCCGCTGTTCTTCCACTCAGCAGTGTCCTGCCAATCACCCACACAGTGACTCATGCGGAGAGCCCTTTCTACTATATACTTATGCAAAGGTTAGAAACATTAAGCTGTTCCTTTCTTGTTCTCTCTGTCCCCACCCCTCCCTTCCTAAAATCACTTTAAGACAACTTTCTGGCATAGATCTCTCACAGTTTTCCCTTAGAAAACTTCCTCCTGTTAGAAAGAAATACTTTGGAAAGTTTCATTTTGAAGTAGTGAGATGGCATTGCTGGAATTCGGGATCAAGCCTTTCTGCCTTGTACTTAGCAGACTGATCTTTTAATGATCATGGGAATTCATATTTGAGTAAAAGTTCCTTCTGGCTTTAACTTATGGCCATAACCTGACGATTTTGTGATTTCATTATAAAGCTGCTGATTCCTTGTCTTAATTTTTAAGGGAGAGTGATGAAGAATGCAGGATTATGCTAATGAATCAGAATCACAGATTGGTTTGTGTTGGAAGGAGCCTTTAAAGCTCATCCAGTTCCAACCCCTGCCACAGGCAGGGACCTCTTCCACTGGAGCAGCTTGCTTCAAGCCCCTGTGTCCAACCTGGCCTTGAACACTGCCAGGGATGGGGCAGCCACAGCTTCTCTGGGCACCCTGTGTCAGTGCCTCACCATTCTCATAACAAAGAACTTCTGCCTTACATCTAACCTAAATCTTATGTGTAGTTCTCCCCTATTCCTTGGCCTCTTGGAGATAGATTCCTAGCAATGGAAAACGTTAGTGTTTTTTTCCTATGTTGTGATACGTATCTCAGTATGGAAAATCCTTCATCATTTCTGCCCCACAAATCTTTCAGTGTAGCAGAAAGAGGATTCAAATAGTCCATTCAGTCCCACAGAGTCTTCTCTTTTCTGTGTTCTTAGAGTGTAAAAAGTTAAAATTGCACAAACTACTTGGTAATAAAGAAAGGCTGAAGATGAGGAATAGTCATTTTGCCCTTCAAAGCAATCAGCTTTTCCTTGATGGGTCTTACTTTAGGAGGGCTTAAGCACAGAATGAAATGGAATTAGTTGCTTATCCCTAGTTTATTAGTTTATACATTTATGCGTGGTGGTAGTGGCGGAAGCCACCTCTATCAGCTTGCTGCTCCAGGAGCAAAAGCATGGGATGGTGCTAGTGCACATTTGTTAATGCTGGATGCTGGTCTAAAGGGGTTTGTCTGGAACAACTATTTCTTTCCCTCTTTCTTAACAAATCAATAACCCAGTAATACAAATGCATTGCCCCAATTTTAATCAGGTGATTAAAGCCCAGTTTTCACCACAGGAATTTCTAAAAGAGAATCTTAGTGATGCATTAGAGGGAAATCATAGAATCACAGAATAGTTAGGGTTGGAAAGGACCTTAAGATGATCCAGTTCCAACCCCACTGCCATGGGCAGGGACACCTCACACTAAACATCTTCATGTTTGAGTGAATGACACTTACCTGGCAGATCTGGAGGTCACCTGAGAATAAATGCTCAGGATTGGAATCCCAGCTTACTACTGAACACATGCATTTCTCTTCAGTGTTATCTAAACATATCCTTTCCATCCTTCTTCAAGCTCATCAACCCTTTAGTGGTGCCTGGACCTGCTCTTGTGCAAAATGGTGAGAGCTCCACTCTGTTGTGGTTGTTCTTCTGAACATCCATGTGCTCATGAATTTGTGTGCTGCAGAGCTACTGTGGGACTTATTCTGAGTGTCTCTTCTCTGGACTTGGATTGTGAAGTAAATATGCATATGCATGCTTGAATACAGCCTTGTGCTTGCATGGGAGATTTCAAATCCAAATGACAGCCATGAGCCCAACTCCCAGCTGTACTTTAGCACAATCTGAATACTTTATGGTTGTGGAGATATTCCAGGAGGAAAGCACCCTGTTTGTTCTAACTCAGGGGTTTCAGTCCATCAAACTCATTTCTGCAGCATGTGGAAGGAAGGTAATGTGTTTCCATTGCAGTTTCTGTGCAGCACTGCTAGCTGTTACATTTACTCAGAAAAACACTAAAAACCCAGGCAGTCACATGTGTCCTTTTACATATGGTAGAATATTTCAATGGTCTAGGTCATTGAAAAGGGAAGAAATCTTAACAACTATCAGGCAGTAACATAAGCTTATACATTGGCAAAGATAAATGCTGTTATAAGCTTGGAGAAATGGGAGTTCTGTTAACTGGGATGAAGCATTTTCACCTTGGAGGTTGGTTAATGTCAGTCCTTGTGTTTTGCTGCAGTGGATGCAAGCTTCGACATTAAACAGTGCCTCTGCAACTGGAAGCTTACAGAGGGAAAATGGAAAGACTTAAATGGAGAAGTTGTAAGAATTATTTCTTGCTTGTGTAAACATGAAGGAGTGGAGCAGAGGGATCAGCGTCCAGGAGCCTCCCCTCAGAGCGACAGGAGCCAGCGAGGAGGGAGCCTCAAGCCCTTGACAGGACCTGCTCAGGAGCCGGCAGCTCAGCCCACGCGGTCAGCTGACTCACCGGGGGCGGAGCCAGGAGGCTCGGCGGCAGCTGTGAGCGTTTAAAAACCTGCCCCGGGAGCGCGAGCGACCAGGAGCGGGCAACCAGAGCGGGTCGGGGCAGTTTGAGCGGGGAACCAGAGCGGGTCGGGGCAGTTTGAGTGGGCAAACAGAGCGGGTCGGGGCAGTTTGAGTGGGCAAACAGAGCGGG
>NDXB01010963.1:21103-51332 GCA_002631895.1 Agapornis roseicollis | reverse complement strand
GGGGGTTGGAACTGGATGATCTTAAGGTCCTTTCCAACCCTAACTATTCTATGATTCTATTTCAAGTAACATTGCTGGTGGAAAAGGAGAGGAACTGTGAACTGGGTATTCTCAATATGGACTCATCTACCAGCTTCTCCTAGTGTAGTGTATGCACTTTAGAAGCGTATAGAACTTATTTCACCAGTGTTCAACACTATATTTAGATACCCTTTAGATGCTTAATTTATCTATCCAAATTAACAGCCATGAGCCTGATTATACAGTCTTGCAGAGGTAGATATCAGCCTTGAAGTGAATTAAATTATGATGGGATGAAGTCAAATTAGGAATGGGACAAAGCCCGATGGAGCTGTGGACTCCCAAGGATATCATGATAACTTGTGTCATGTTTACAACCAGGGCAGTGCTAATTGTCACAAACACCCCCTTAGGAACTGAAAGGCATCCAGAGTGATCTTCTGAAATGCTTTGGTCCAAAGTGGCTGCCCTGTGCAGGCTAAAGGATGCTACGTGTCTGTACAGTTTCTTCACGTCTTCAGAGACATTCAGAACAATCCCACAGTGTTGGTGAATTCAGGTCTCTGAATATACTCCTGAAATAATTGGAACGTATTTGTTAATTACCAGGGAAAAGGCTAACAGCTCATTCTGTGTATTTCAGTACAAACTCGTGTATTATTCCTAAAAATCTTACATGAGCTTTTTGTCTCTATAAAATAATGCTGGCCAACACTTCCTGAGGGTTGCCTTGGCATAGTGATGGAGCTGGCTGGGAAAATCCCAGTATTGTTTTTTTCCAATTTTCAGTATTCTGACTTCTTAGAAAAAATAGGAATCAGATAAATAAATGGTCACCAATGTAATGTATCAGCCAAATGCTGAAAATGTTTCACTGGAAACAGGGAACTTTATTCTGGAAATGTCACAATAATGCCTCATGGAACTTGTAATTTGGGTGTCACATGTACCCTCTCCTTTCTCTGGGTCTGGATGCTTGCCTGCACTGCGTCTTCATCTGCCATAGGGCTTTCCTATCACAATGGTGCTGCGGAGCATGATGGGGAGGCTGTGGAGCCCTGCCAGTGGAGGAGAATGGACTTTTGTGCTGTGATCCCTTTCACAAATTCTCCAGTTACCAGAGACTTTTTTTGCCTTCCCCAGTCACCTGTTTCTTCTCATTTATACTCACCAAAAACCTGAATGTGATTCTCATCTCTTTCAAAGCATTTGTTGACTGTCATTATAGAGGACCACAGCAGCCCAGGCTCTCCCACTTGCCTTTGCTATAAGATTAGAATCATTTAGGTTGGAAAAGACCAAGTCCAGAAGCATTAGTGGCTGTCCATAAGAGAAAAAGGAGGTTTCTGTATGTTAAGGGTATCTTTAACTTTCAGGGGCTGTGTTGCAGATCTAGTATTTTAAAAGCACAATTCATATCCAGTGGTGAAAATGATGGGAAATGGCTATTGTGACTTTCAGCTAGCCTCCAAAGGCTAGATTTCTTACAACTGCTTTTATGTATGCTTATCTATGGCTATTTGACTAGATCACTAGAGGTAAAGAACCCAACTAATATGGTTTAAGTTAAATTGAATTGCTGGTGTTTGACTAATGCAATCTAAATTCCCAGTTTCTGCTTTGTCCTCTCTTTTTAGCTAGATTGTCATTTGTGGTTCTAGATGTATTTCTGAAGAATATTGCTATAGCTCTACTCTGTTTTACCAATTCTGTTAAAATGTAATATTCACCAGGGACAAATATGCTATTATTATTAGCGTTAACATTTATAACAGCTTGCTTGGAAAATACAGTTAAATGTATACATTGAAACTAAATGTTTTTCACACTGTTGACCTGACAGTAAAGTAGAAACATGCCCATCTAAAGTCATAGTGATAGAGATAATTGTCTGCAAAGAAAAACTTGACTTACGTCACTGTTTTCAGAGGGTGCCTCTCCCTGAAAATAAAGGGAGTCTGAACACAGGCAAGACTCCACCATAAAAATAAACAGAAGGAAATGAAGCTATCAGGCTAAGGGGTTTTTGAGTTACATTATGAAGTGTAAAACAGCCACAAAACTTAAAATGGGAAATAAACAACCGTTCTTCAGAGATCCACATTCCTTTGCAATTCATTTTTGCTTCCTTGTGAAACCTTTCATTTCCACTGCCGTGCCATTTACAAGAATTTTGCAAGGAGATCCGAACATAGCATACAAGGCAGTAGTCAGGGTGGAGGGTTCTTAGTCAAAGCCTTATGATTATTAATCTCTTTTGGGTTTTCTTGACAGTGAACGGTGGCTACAGTCATTGTAACCTGATCTCCGAGAAGAAGAACATGATGGACATGGAGATGACAAGTAGCTCGGTACCTGTCTGCAGACAAGGTCTGTTCATCCACACAGGAAACTCCCTGATGCGAGACCACCCACTGTCCTGTGAGAGACTGCTTCACGTTGGTCAGCTGAACTTGACACACTCCGATATAAGGTACCACCGCAAGTTTTACCGGCTGATATACTTTGCTCTTCTGGAGTGCTTCTGTGTTGGGACTGTTTCTCAATACCATCCACGGGTGCTACATTTGGAAGGGTATTTTTGGCTTTTGCTTCATTTTGGAAGTGCTTTGGATGCTGCTTTAACCACACTGCTCATCTGCAGGTTTGCACTGCAGGGACATGCACGTGTGCACAGAAAGTGTCCAAGGCAGTGCCTGGAGGAGTCACTGTATGTGCAGCTGCAGCCCCTTGAATTGAAGATTAAACACAGCTGCTCTATGGTGGCTCTTCCAGCATGCTCAAAAGTCAACCAGAGTTCTGCTAGGGCCTTAAGCAGGGTCAGACTTGCCTCCTCTGTACCTCCGCCCCAATGCCATGTTGTTTCTGAATTGCAGCCTGGAAGGCAGGGATGATACTTACTCCCAAACCAATGTCTCCCATATGACAATTTGGCATGTCACCATCAAACCTACAGGAAGCCAATGCCACTACAGTGTTTCCTTTAATGAAGTATTTTCAATGTTCCCATACAGCCACATCCTTGGTATTTGCTTTTAAGGCTGTAATGTGAAAATTTGGTCTCTGGTTTTGATATATACACTGTAGTTGGATATGCTATGAACAGAATCTCTATTTAAACATTTGCTATAAATTAATTATATGAAAACACAGAATGCCATTATTTTTTTGTTGTTGTTACAAATTTAACTTTACCAGATTTTAAACAAGTACCCTAAACAGACATCCATTGTGAATAGAAGCCTGCTACAAATTAAAATCTGTCCATCTATTTTAATTGCACTGCTTTTTGGCAGGCAATATTATACGGAATAATCTTGACCTTTTTGAAGAGCTGTAGAAAAGAAAAACTTCAGTAAAGTTGTAGCCTTTATCTTGTATACTTGGAATAATTGGCACTCCTCTTCTCCAAGCTAAAGACACCCAGCTCCCTCAGCCTCTCCTCTGTGCATGGAACTATCAAACCCAAATTTCCATAGTCATAGCAAGAGGAAATATGGCCTACAGCTTAGTCTTGGAAATCTGACTGTTTCTGATTTTATTATACATATTTATGTCTTGTTTTCCCTTTTCCATTTACTGGTGGGGTAAGAACATCTGTGTTTTCAGGAGGAGGAGGCACAGGAATATGGCAAGCAAGTGGAAAGAGCTGTTTGTTTGTTTGTTTGTTTGTTTGAAAAGGGAAAATAATATCCATGCCACATAACAAAAATACCCTGCAGTTGCTACAAGGATTTGTAGATGCCTTTGCATCTGGATGCAAGTCTGCTCCCTCTTAGCTTCTTTCTGGCTCACTGTGGGACTAACAGTTAGCAACCTTCTTTTATTCTACCAGTTTATGAAACAAAGATAATTAGGGCAGGAGCAAACAAAAAGGATGAAGAGAATACTCTGCTTAGATCTTTATGAACCTTTTTGTAAAATCTATAATGAAGAAATGACAGATAGCTGCATACCAGGCATCACAATACCCACCTCAGAAATATGAGCCCCTTCCAGCCCCCATTTGCAAGAGGATTCCCAGAACGACATAAAGGATTGTCTGCTGCATAACATGAGAAACTAGCAGGTGACAGGCCTGATTCTCTCCCCTTTGCTTTATAGCATGGTCTAAAGCCTCGAGGCTCTATTCTTTCTAAGCAACAGTTTGGAAATGTTTGGAGATGATCTTGGAGGACTTTCTGTTCCTTTATGGGTTATTTGTGTGTCCCACTAGTCATGCTCTGCTTGTCTGTCCACCTCACTAATACTGTTTTTGTCTGCATGGGGTTTGCAAGGTAAAGCCAATGCCCAGCTTTGGTCTATGGACCTCATAGACACAGTGTGTAATTTCATCATTATACTACTCATGAGACACCGAGCCAAAACCTTGTCTCTTGTGAGAGAGGACAGACAGCAGTTGGGATGATTTCTGCTCATGGTGTTTGTGATGCTAAAGGTTCCTGACAACCAAGTAACAGAAAACATGGTCTTTCCCTGAAGATCTGAAAACAGGAGAAAGTAACTGAGGTGGGGATGAATGCCCATCAGGTTCCAGTGAAGCCAGTGGGAGCCAAGGGTGCTCTGTGCCTCCCCAGACTTCAGCCTTCAGTAGAAAACAGAAGAGAGAAATAGGGCTGGAACAGAGACATATTGGAGCACACAGAAGTCAGGGCAAACTCTGGTTGTTCTGTCCAATTCCAGTAACCAGCCCAGAAATAAAGATGCAAATCCAAATGATCTCTCTGGGTTGAGCTTTGAACCACTCTGCATTTCTAGGGTATGGAGCACCCAAGGAAAACCTCTCCTAGCAATAGAAAATCTCCCTTAGAATTTGGGGTTATGATTGGCTTTGTCCTTCCGTCCCTCAGTGCACTGAAATTTGTTATCCCCTTCTGCTTCTTCCTGAGTCACATTCCCTCAGTAACTGTATTCTAGGGATGACTGCCTTAATCCAAGAATCACAATTTGCCTTCTTCCCGGCCCCTTTTTCCCACTCAGTGAATAGCTTTTAAGTTGTGCAACATAATTGCTGCGACACGCTATCTGTGTGTGGGACTGGAAAAGTCCTCATACCTTCCTCACCACAACTGGAGTCAGCACACAGCCAGTGTTGGCCTTTTGTCAAATAATCCATTATCAGTCACGGCAAGCCCGCCACTATGTGCTCACTGCTCGGTGTATAAAACTGGGAAGACGTAAGAGCAGTCAGTGTTGCAGAGGGTCCCTGGATGCGCAGCAGAGCAATCCCCTCCAGCTTCTTAAACCTGTCAGTTATCACTGATTGCACACTTGCAGTGGCAGTTGAAGGCATGTATGTTTTGTAAATAAGATGGAGATTTCAGATACAGTCGTCTTTTCCTCTGAGGGCAGTTGGGAACTGCAGTACTTCTGGCATGGTGCTACTGGCCTCGTGCTTTGGCTCCAGTTACTACATAAGGGAGTCTCTTTGGAAACACTGCCTTAGTATCCTCTGAGAGGCTGCTGTTACTCTTCAAAGGCCTCACATTCAGCTTTCATGTGCTTAAGCAGCACTTCTGTTGCCTCAGATTGTCCATCCCTGGTACATGGATGCTCCCTGTGAAGAAGGGTGTGTGGCGTATGTTCTCCTGCTGACTCCACTCCCTGCCAGGGCTGCTCGTTTGGAAGCTTCCCAGAGCTGCTCATGCTGTGTGTCTACACAGGGCTCTTTACACTCTCCTGTGATCATTTGTCCCTTTCGCTCTCCTCTTGGCTGTTTGTTTCATATGCATTTATATCTGGCTACTGTCCAGAGATTGTGAAATCCTTACAGCCAGCACTGCCTGTGTGTACCAGGCCCGGAATCTGATCCCTGGCTCCAACAGCAAGATGCCATTACTGGAGCAAATAGCCAGTGGGTATAAGAGGAGTCACCCAGTAAGTTGGATGCCAGATGTTTTGTTTCTCTCTCACATCAGTTTTGGTTTTGTGCCCCTTCTCCCCTCACCCTGCCCAGGGCTGGGAGATTCAAGCAAGGCTTTCCCTAGAACAGTGAGGGCAAAATCCTGCCAGGAACACTGGGAGTTTGTATTAAGTGTATGACCTTGACATTAAGTACCCCAACACTCAAGCACTGGGACAGTGAAAGAATGCCAGATTCTCTCTGCAGTGCTAACTAACATAGGATATATAATATATGTATATGTAGAGCACTACAGAGAAAACTGCAGCTCCCAGGAGGGGCTTGCTTCTGATCTGCAGAAGCAGCCTGTGCTTATCATTATGTAGGCAGAATATGGATAAGACATGGCTGTGGCAGTGGGAAGCGTGAATTCAGCAACTTCCTCTCATTTGCTTTTGGTAAGCTATTCCAGATTGTCTTTTGGTTCAAAACTCCCCTCTTTCATGTGTTTCACATTCTACACTGCAACATCAGAGCTATATAGTCCTGAGTGTGAGGAAGATCTTGTGCTGGAAATGCAGATCAATGTTCCCAGGACTTTTGGGAATGTAATATTTTTCAGGACAAGGATGTTTGTATCCATCCTGCAGGTTCTCTGCACAGACTTCAGCCTGAACTCCTCACATGGACTTCTGGCAAGATAGGAGCTTTACATAAAGCCTAATAATATGACACCCATTATGACAGGCTGAAATGTAAGGCGTGGGTTAGCATTATATGATGGAAGAAATGTGTTGTGTTCACTTTAGCCTGAGGCTTTGGGACCGCTAAAATATGATAGAAACTGAATTATTTCAGAGTTCTTGTACAAAAAAGACTAAGTCCTAGGGAATAGTGTGATGTGCTTTAAAACCTTTGTCAGAATAGGTTTAAAGCAGCACACTTTCTACTGGGGGTTGGAACTAGATGATCTTAAGGTCCTTTCCAACCCTAACTATTCTATGATCCTGCTGAGCAATGAAGCTACAAGCAAGCAGGGCAGGGTTTCCCAAACATGTGCGAGAAAAGGTTATTATGTATGCTTATGGCCCGTATTTTACAGACACATGGTTCTGTAAATGTTAAAAAACCATCTATGAATATGTATGGCATTTGTTTTCTTTTTTAATTGACCATCTGCAAACCCAGGTGCTCTAAGCTTACCCTGAGACCAAAATTAAAGGGAGGAATGATAACAAATGGTTTATGGAAACCTCTCTAAATTTCTGTGGTGGCAAATGCAAGACCAGATTGCTCTATAGCAATAAATGGTGGGGAATTTCACTTCTTTCATTACCTTAAAGGGGTTTTTTATATCAGGCTCTACTGATTGCAAACTGGTGGAGCTCAGTGGATCCACTATCAGTAGTGGATGCAGCATTACCAGTTGTGTGCCTCACAGATGTAATTTTTTGACAACCTTCATTTCATGGGGAGGAAGTCTTTTTAAACCTTGCTGTTATTGTTTCATTCTTTCTAATCCATAGCTCTTTGAGAGCTATCACCAAGGAAGTGTTAAAGTTGTCCCAGTTTCCCATCTTAATGTTAGTGGTGGAACAATGGCAATAATAAAGTCACCAAAGTTGTAAACTAAATGCTTTTATGAAGAATCAAAGTTTCTTCAGCAGCTTCGCAGTTTAATGTATGTATCTACCCAAAATGCCTTATGCATACGTGTTTTGTGCCTTAAAATGTGTCAGATTGATCTCAGCTGTGGTGTCACACACAATTTGCCCAATAGCCAGGTTTTCTTCAGCTTTCGTGGTGCTAGCATCAAGCATAAAATTCATTTAAGTGGAACATGTTGGTGTAAGAGCCATGGAGCACCTCTCTGGAGGGTTTATTAGCTCAGGTACAGCTTTCCTGCACACAGATGCACTGTTTCCTCCTCTCAGTCTGGCACATCGCTGCATGTCGAAGCCATAGGTTAAACCTTCCCGTGCTTTAGGGATACGTAAGGAGCACCTTCTGGTCCTCAGAAAAAACACACGGTTTGGGTCACCCCTGGTAAATGTTTATAGCTGAGATAAAATGTTTCGTTTTAAGGCCTAAGCCAGTTGCTAACTGTTTGGAAGAAAACTGTTAGGAGGAAACGTTTCCTTTCTGCAATGTCTATGGGGTATTCCCCAAGGTTCTCCTTCCTGAGTGATTGGATTCAGCACACATCCAAAAAGATTAAAAATCCCTTCTGAAGAACTATTTTCTTTTGATTTGTAGACACATACAGACTTTAATATGAAAAACAGAAATGGGAATACACAGGCTACCAGTTTAAATCTACAGCTTGTAAACTTTTCTTGGTTATGGTTTGTAGACCTTTTAGGAAGCAAAAGTAATTGCTTGATCTCTCAGCTAATCCAGACCACTGGTTGAAAATGAGCTCTTCTTTATATATATTCCTTTTTTCCTCACTGATCTTGCTCCTTTTTTCCTTTAGTGAAGGAAAGCATCTCTCTGAGATGTAAGCAAAGCTCAGCTTGCTGTTCTTGATTCGTGTGAACAAGAATGCCAAGGCATTTCCCCAGTGTACTCTGAGGAAAATGCTGATATTTGAATAACTCAAAAATGCCCAAAGCTCTGAAACTTCGTTCTCAGCTATTGTTTTGTCCAGTCTATTATGCATTGAAAACCTAGGTTGTGATTGATGAACTGCCTGTAGCAGTGGAGGGGAGATTGTCTGTTCTGTGCGTAACTCAGTGTGTAAAACTAATCCTGTGTAAAATGATGCTGCCTTTACAAGGGTTGTAGAGGAAACATTGCAGATGTTTTTGGTGTAATTGCTGCATTAGACTGGCAACATTCAACAGAGAGCAAGTGCTTCTGTTCTGCAGGGTCTAACAAGTGTTGTGTCTCATAGAAAAATCATAAAGCCTGTAGTAGTTAGTGATACTTAATGAAAACTGTATTACAGGTCACCCAGGTTTCAAGACTCAGTTGATTCTGCTGCTCCATGCCTGAGTGGAAGTCACCCAGCTCAGCACATTAAACAAGAATGCCCGAGTGATTATAAGGTTCTGTCTGAGGCTTCCACACATAGGAGGATTACGGAGGGGATGGAGATAAGAGCCTCTGGTAGTCTGCATCCTGAAATAGACCTAATGAATAATAGCTTTACAAATTCACTTTCATCCTACTTGTTTAATAATGAACATAGCTCCTCCCTGGGTCCTTTGTCACTTGGCACCCCTCAGCACTCGGCCAGGATACAAACAAGCAACCTGAAGAAGAGATGCATCTCCGTTGTGCCGTCTTCTTCTGAAGGAATTGATATTACAGCTATCATCCGCACGTCACAGACGTCACTGGTCACCTGTGTGAATGGACTGCGAACTAATTCAGCTGGCATTTCCTCTCAGCCTGTGGAGATCAGTCATCACAGTGCTCAGAAATCCTCTCGGCCCCAGTCTTGCTCTCAGCCTGGAAACCCTTGCAGTATTCCCTCCCCTCCAGCATGTCTTGTACCAATTTCTGCTGAATGTGACAGAGGAGACTGTGAGCAGATACAAATGCAGCAAGTCGAGGAGAATGGAAGCCTCAGCCTTCTGATGAACGGTACTAGCATCCCTCATCAAAACACCTTGCACGGCACCCAGAAGGTGAGTTTCTTAAAACAAGAACCAGCTGATGATTACTCCTCCACTGCTGATCTCTTTCGACATCACCAGGGGCTGCCTCCTCCTTACCATCTACACCAGCAGCTAAGCCAGGCTCAAGGGACGCTGCCCCACTTACACGCCCCTATGTCTCCAAAGTCCCTGCAGCCCAGCGATGGGGATGAACAGGACCTCAGCAATGGCAAACAGGTCTGTCAGTGGATTGACTGCAGTGCCACTTACGACCAACAAGATGAACTGGTCAGACACATAGAAAAGACTCACATTGACCAGCGGAAAGGAGAGGACTTCACGTGCTTTTGGGCAGGCTGTGTCCGCCGATATAAACCCTTCAATGCTCGATACAAACTGCTGATTCATATGAGGGTTCATTCTGGAGAAAAACCAAACAAGTGCATGGTAAGCCTGGAATATATTTGTTTGAATAGAAACACACTGCTCTGCTCTCTTTCTTGCTCTCTCTTCAATCTTACTCCAATGTAATCATTGTGTTTTCCTGTAACTTAGTTTGCAGCAGGCTAAAGGGGAATTGGAGAAAGCCTTAATCTAGAAGGAAATGTTTGAGTAAGAAGTACTGTAGTTCTTGGAATGGGGATTCAGTTTCCTTATATGAGAGCTTAACTTTCAATACAGTGCTTTATTTTTTAAATATTCATTAAAGCATTAATAAAGTGATGATCAAAGCACACAGCAGTCATTTAATGTAAAACAAAGTCACTGAGCCTCGGGTGACATTTTTAATCAAGAAACATAAAACACATCTAATGAAATTCTTTTCATTCCTTCAGCTGAACAATAACCCATAGACTTGTGAGTGCCGGAGTTTCGAATGGTAGTTTAGAAAAGAAAAAGAAACTTGTTAAAGGATTTTAAACAGTTAAAGAATGAAAGATCTTTAATTACAATTTCAAAGGTTTTTTTAGGGGCTTTTTTCATTTGCAAACCAGAGCTTTAAAAATAAGTAAAAACTATTGTTCTCTTCTGATCAAGAAGATGTAAACAACATCAGTGTTCCAAAAAGAGGATCTTGGGAATAACACCATCTCTGCATCTGCCCACCATGATGACAATATGGCCAAACTAAAATAAAAGTTAATGACTTCCATTAAGCTTTCCACATGTTTGAAACAACAATGATATAAGACCCTGACTGAAACCGATGAAGCAAAACAAGTTTGACATAAGCTTCCAAATTGGGCCATGAAATTTGGCAAGTCTTGTTTGTAACACCAACACGTGTGCATGAGCACACACACACAAGTACAGACAAAGGGAATGGTTACAGCAGCAGGTTGTGGTTCTCGATAGATGGGTTTTTTGACTATATATCTATTTTATTGTTTTGATCAGAGAATGCTATAATGGAAAATGTTTGTAAGGAAGTTAGATCAAGGCATATTTTTCCATGGCAAGCTGGAGTGTTCTATGGAGGACTAGGAAAGAATGTCTATATAAAAACCTTGGGGTTTTTTGTTGTTTGTTCAAGAAGAAGCTTGCTGGCCTGCAGTGGTTATGGAAGGGAAAAGGATGAAGACAACAGTATTCAGGTTGTGTTACAGAGAATAATTTTCTCTGGAAGTGGTCATCCATACTTCCACTGGATAGATGAAAAATGTTAATGTAATGCCTGCACTGTTCAGTGGGCATTTCCTAAAGTAAGGCTGCAAACACTGGATATTTAGAGAACGCCATCAGTTTGTCCAAGATAAAATGGAATTGCTGTAAGACTTACCCGTTCCTTTTTCCTTTGAGAGAAAGGAACTGACTTGCTCATTTCCACAAGTAGCTCAATCACAATTTGTAGATGTACAAAGGAATTTAACTTCTTATTTAAATCTTTTATTTGGTCAGAAATCATCAAAGGATAATCCAAGTTATTTGCTGCCTTCCAAACAAAAGTATAGGTAAGCAAGCCAGGAAAGCACACTTACAGATTCTGGTTTAGCCTATTTGTTGGTTTTGGTGGTTTTATCAGCTGGAATGAGATCAGGCTTCTTCCCACTTTCATCTCATAGTTTTTAAAAGAAATGCTTACAACATGAAACCCTGATTAGCTTTACTACGATGCTGAAAGATTCAGTAGATTCCATGGGTGAGGGAACTTTCGTCTTTTTCTGCAAAATGGATATTTGACGGGTATTGTATAGCAGGTTTCTAATGTTACATTCCCATTCCTACAGGAAACTGGATAAACCAGTGATGTTAAATCATGTAATGTCTTAGCAAATGCTAGAAGTTTCCTACTTTCAGTTATTTTCATCTGCACTAAAGAACTGGCTTTTGATAACATCTCAAGGTTTAACATTGTGAATAGGTTGGAAAAACCTTTGCATCTGATATTGCAGACAGCCTTCATGGCACATATCTTACAGCCTTGGCATGTAAGTACATAAAGATCTGTTTTGTTTGAGCAGATATTGCAGTTGTTCCCATACATGGAATGCCTCAATCAGAACTAAGAGCTTTACATTGCACAACTAGCAGTTAACTCCTCTATACCCAGAATAGGAGCCTTCCACTGTCAGTAGAAGTATCCATGTATTAAATGTTACAGCCTGGAATCCTGTGTGGAGTGAAGCTGGATCCAAGTGAGCACATGAAAACCATGTCACCTTTGCAGATTTAGTTTTCTGATCTGGAAAGACCTTGATCTAACAGGGGCAAGATCCAAAGCTGCAACACGGCTCCTTAAAGTTATTAATATCAAGTGGGGATTATTCGCCCAGCGAATTCCATTCCACTTTAAACCAGGGTTGCTCTGCAGTGTTTCATTGTGCAGTGATGTCATTTTAAATGATGGCTTTTCTTTTGATGTGGTAATAATTGTGCTGTTATTCCTGCAAATTAAGAAGGCAATTCATTCCCTGTCTATAGAGGTCTGAGATTTTGTTTCGGTTTTGCTGTAGCTCTGTTAAAGTAACTTTACAGCTCTTGGTATTTGTAGTGGAGATTTTCTTTCGCTGTTCACAAGTACCCATTGTACTTTCTTTTTAAGCCCTTGATTTTGTTCCTCTCTGTAAGCTTACTGGCTGCCTAGGTATTGAACTGCTCAGAAGCTAACAGTGAGCAGTGCCCCACCCTCATACATACAAGTACTTTTCCATGTAAAATTATTAATTTCTTATGACAGGCTTTGCTACTATGTACTGTAATAGACAAAGGAATTTTGGAATTCAGGCTACTTGAGAACAGGAAATACAAGAGACGTTTTGATTGAAAAGTAAATGGTTCACTAAAACTGCAGTTAATCCTTTTATTATCTTTCCAACAGCAGTTTCCACAATACTTTCATGAGGTAAGCTTCCTCCACTCCAACTGTAACACTCATCATTACAGCTGGTTTAAATTTAGCTAGCCTGCTTCTTTCTGTACTACAGACACTCGACAAGCAAAACAGTATCTGGTGGAGAGAACTACTGATGTTTCGGGTCCATATTCTGCTCCCTGTGTTTTGTTGCCAAAGGCAGTGCTGTGACTATTCTGGTTTCATCCTCTCTTACATATTCTAATTGAGCAGTGACTTCTCGTCATTGTGTCTCTCAGTTTGGTTTTTCCTTGGGCTCTGCAAGTAGTCTAAAGGAAACTGCCTAATCTCTTTGCAATATCCTGTTATGTTTCATACTTAACTCATGTTATTTTAGTTTTATTAAATTTGGGTTCATCTGCATTATAATCAAAAATATATCCAACAAAAATAATGATGCAATGCCTGTAAGACTTTAACTTCTGAAGATTAATTTCATGCTTTTTTAGATTTGATGTCCCAGACAATTGGAATTTTGATTGTCTGAGACAGCAAAAATTAGCAAGCTTAAATGGTTTTTAATATATAAAAAAAGAAAGAAGTTTCTCATAGCTGCATCTTTTAGTGTCTTTCAGTTTTTCCAATACTTTGGTGGGTAGAACCCTGCTGATCTCCAGATATTACATCCTCAGTTTAAGCCTCTGCTTGCAAATGTAAATATAGAGCTGCTCCTTTCGTTGACTAGAATTGTTTGATTTGGACAAATCCATACTTGGCTTATTAGTTTACCCTCTTGCACTGTTGTGGCTTCATAAAGAGTAGAAAATTAAGTTCCCATCACCGCATGTGTATATGCTCAGGGAATTTATGTTACGGGCCTCCACAGACATGATCAAGGTAAATATCTTTATCATATGTAATTTCCACAATATGCAGTTAGTGTTTATAGAAGTTGGGTATCATAATGCATGTGATAGCCATAAAAGGAGCTGGACAGTGCTAATTGTTGTTGTCAATGTCTCTAGTTCATGCATTTCAAAGAAACAAATGCCTCTTGAGTATGATCTTGACTTGTCTGTCACATCATGTGCTTGCCTCGATAGTCAAGACTTTAAAGCAGAATCTTTTTTTCTCATACATGCAATGCATTCACTTTGGGAATAGCCTTGATGCAATGATTTGATTGCTGTATTGCACACAGTGAAATTCAGCACCTCTGCTGTTTGTACTCAGTTCTTTTGAATCCCTAAGGGTGAGACACTGTAGGTCCTGCATTAAACATGGGGAAATTGAGACACAGAGAAGATAAGTAACTAGCCTAAAGGCAGCTTTATGCAATTCTAGCATTTCAGTGCAGATCTTGTGTTCAAATCACTACATCACACAAACTGACGCTTTGCAATTTACCTATGAAACAGATTTTTATACAGATTATGCAAAAGGTAGCAGCCTGGCTGAGCTTCCTGTTGTTTGTACTGTGCACCTATGACGCAGGTGATTTGCCTTGTCATAAACCTGTGAAAACATTCATCAGAAGGTTTGGCTACTTTTGTAACACTTATTACAATTACAGGAGAAAGGGGCCTATAGAGTAGATCAGTAGTATTGCTTCTGCTACTAAGGAAACCAATGTGGAATCTCTGTTCTCAGTCAATAGCAAGTATTATGCTGTCTGCAGTCCGTGGGGAGTGTGAGTCTAGCAATGCATGGTGAGTAATGAGATCTCTACAGGCTACATCTACAGATGAGTCTAAGGACAATCCTGCATCTGCAGGGAAAATAGGTCTGCATACACCAGCTTATATGCTTTTGAATTACTTCACCTAAACAATCACTTTCCATGCCTGACTCGAGGGAATGTGGTGGAAGTCTGGAAAGTATTTTCAGCTTTTGGGGTGGAAGGTGTCATGCACCGATGCCAAAGGAGTGCTTTAAAAACCCAGTAATAATATTAGGCTCACTTTCTTTCCTTTGAAGTTAATAGTAGGAAACATCCATGCTACCAAAGCTGCCTCACCAGAGATCTCTCTTTCTATTAGGTCTCAGATGGCATTTCCTGATACTGTCAAGGAATTGCAGCATTAAAAGCACTCTGAGTAGAGAAGTAGACAGCAGTTCAGTGGTTTTGTGAAAATACAATGTTTGTTTGTTTACAAAAACCACTACAGATTAATGACAGTACAGGGTTTAAGCATGCACTGGAGGGCAGGCTGGCAAATGGCTTTAAGCTTGGCACTGTCAGCTCATGCCCAGTGGCAGCTGGTGAATTTGAACTCTTGTCTGTCCACAGGAGAGCTCCACACCAGCAGATCCTGCAGAGCAAAAGCTGTAGAAAGTACTGGGCCAAGATCAGGCTGAGAGAGTTGGGGCTGTTCAGCCTGGGGAAGAGGAGGCTGCATGGAGACCTCCTAGCAGCCTTCCAGTAACTGAAGGGGGCCTATAGGGATGCTGGGGGAGGAGCTCTTCATTAGGGACTGTAGTGACAGGACAAGGGGGAACGGGTTCAAACTGAAACAGGGGAGGTTTAGATTGGATCTAAGGAAGAAATTCTTTCCTGTGAGGGTGGTGAGGCACTGGNACTCTTCATTAGGGACTGTAGTGACAGGACAAGGGGGAACGGGTTCAAACTGAAACAGGGGAGGTTTAGATTGGATCTAAGGAAGAAATTCTTTCCTGTGAGGGTGGTGAGGCACTGGAATGGGTTGGCCAGGGAGGTTGTGAGTGCTCCATCCCTGGCAGTGTTCAAGGCCAGGTTGGATGAAGCCTTGGGTGCCATGGTTTAGTGTGAGGTGTCCCTGCTTATGGCAGGGGGGTTGGAACTGGATGATGTTAAGGTCCTTTCCAACCCGAACTATTCTATGATTCTATGATTGCACTGTGGGTGGGATTGTCCCGTGTTTCAGTGCAATAGGACAGATGCAAACCTGAAGGTAGCGCAGATGAGAAGTTCAGTATAATGGTGCTGCACAATGGTAGGGTGGCATCAGGGGCTCAAGATCTTCCTTCTTGAGCTAAGCAGTAGAGGGAGTAGCTGTCAGGGTTTTCCCTGAGGGTTATCAGCTTCTCAGTGTGGTCCTGAGATCGTTGACCTTCAGATCATGCCGTGAGGTGCACCTGCTTTATCAGGTTGATAGAAAAAGCTGTAGGATGCTGGGCTTGGTGGACTGCTGCTCTGACCAAGCAGAGCTGGCTGCCCATTTTGTTATTCTCCAGCAGTTCATTACGGGTTGGGTCTGGCTGCTCTCAGGTTTTTGCTTGCATAAATCTGAATAAATACAAATGTAGTAACTTGTGACTGTCACTGCCAGCACCCAGAATGGTTCTCAAGTTCAGTTGTGTGCCTTAAAAATGTTATACAAGACATTGAAGCGATATGATAAACGGAATATGGTAGCATAGCATGGAACTTCCATGGAAGGGGCTTTCAAATACATACTTTTCTATCCTACAAGAGCATTTAATTCTACAAGGTCTTGTTTTATTTTATTTGGCTTGATAAATTAGTAAGTAATTTGGGACCTGGTTAAAACATAATTATCCTGAAGTTTTCCTGGCATATTTATGCAGAGCTGCTCACTGTGTGTAGATACTGCTGTTCATTCAGTCTTTGAAGTGAGAAACAGACTGGGATAATAACAGCATGGTGAGTACTCTCCCTATGAAACTCACTGTCACAGGATATAATGTAATTAAGTACCACTACTATGGTTCTCAGTGTTGGATAATTTCCACTAATAACAGTATCTACTGAAGGTAAGGTGATAGCACTAGGCAGATAGTGGTTTAGTGAACAGGTAGCCTTGTGACACAAGAGTGGATATTCATTTCTATGTCCCCCCTCAGAAATTTTACCAGGTGTTCCATGCCATTCCTCTCAAACCAGTTGTAGTATCAGTGTAAAACAGGTTTGAGAGTAAAACCACTGGTGAATGTGGGTCACCTTCAATTTGGAGAACAAGGAACAGGACTGGAGGAGTTTGTTACTATGGACACTTTACAACCTGGGTACTATCTCAGAAATAATGAAATGTTTCTGTATTTTATCCCATCTTTTTTCACATTCCATTTCAGGATGAAAAAGTGTTAAACAGAGATGGTGGGGTTTTGGTGTTTAAAAGCTTTCCACATTTGGTTTATTCAGTGTTTTTGTTTTGTTAGCGCAGTCCCCAAAACAATTACATTTCAGCTCATCCCGGACTGATTTCTCTTCATTCTCCAGTGTTTTGATTTGGCTACCGAAATGCATATTTTTAACCACAGTTCCAAATGTGACATGGTTTTAGCAGAAAGACAATGATCCAGTCTCCTACAAAGCAGCAGATACTTGTCAGAATCCTGAACACTGAGCTTTTGAAAATGCTTGGCCACGCTCTCATCGTCAAAGAACATCTTAAAGGAAGGAAGCATTTTTCTATTAGAAGTAGCTCTCCACAGTGACTGTACTGCTTGGCGCCGTTGTGGCACACAGAAGAGGTAGTTGCATCAGAACTCCTTCACGCTGAGCAAAGTCATTCATGTTCTTAGTCAAATAATAATGTAGGCTAAAGCATGCCCAGCTTAGCAAAGGGAAATTTATTAGTTGTGATCTGCAATGTCTGGCTGCCAGATAAACTTCTAGGCTTGTCTCCCAGGTAGTTTTGGAATATTTCAGCTAGGCTCCTTTGCCTCCCCTTTGCCTGGTTTGCACACAAAAATGACATCTCGACACTATGGTTTTATCTTGATCCTCTCGTCCCACAAAACTCAGTAAGTAGTGAGTCTTTCTCCTTTTAAGACACTCAGAATTGTTTCCAGCTCTGCTATGGCCTGGCTCTGGATGATACTCCACATGTAGATTTATTCAAACCCCAGTCTCAGCACAGACCTCTGAACCTCTCATGGGGCATCACTGTTTGAAGATACCTTGCAAGCAGCCTCTTAACTGCCAATTCATTCCAGCTGCACCACAAGATCACTTTCTTTGCCATGCAGATCAATGAATTCTATCAAATGATCACATCTGAAGATGCAAAAAGGGAAAGGCTTTGCCGCCTCTAAGCCCTGGGTTTGCAATAACTCTTAAAGATTTCTGTAGCTCACCATTTCCCATGTAGCAAAAGTGTGACAAGATTTCTTTCTCACTATGCATCCTGTCTGGGAGTGAATCCTTCATCAGTTTCACTCCATGAATCTGCGCAGTAGTGAAGATGAAGTGATACACCTCTAGCTAGTCAGATGCCTTCTCCATTATACTCATAAGTATTACAGAGCAGTAAACAGAATTGTGAACTACCTGCTTCCTGTAGGAATGTCTTAATACACCTCAAGAGTACCTCGAAGATGTGTCCAGCTGTTGGGTCCTAACACTAGGACTCTGCAGGGTCCAGCATCATTTTGGCAGGGCGGATTGTCTGCAGATGTGGGAAAGAAGGTTGCATGGAGTGATTTGAAGGCAGTCTGCGAATATCTAATATTGAGAAGCAATGGGAGAAGATGTTTTTCTTCCTGAAATTTAATTTTAGACAATATTGTAGCTGAATAGTATTAATCTTGTCATAAAAAAGGTGGAGACCTTGAAAGCTCTAAACTTTTAAACAAAGTACTTGCAATTATGTTCTCGAGGTTAAGTGTTTGGCTTTATTTTATTTCTCTCTATGTGTTCTGTGGGGCTTATTAAAAATGGCATGGAATTGTTCTGAACTCTCTGTGATTTAGCAGTGATTAACCCCGAGAAGGGAAAGCAGCTTGAATCACCTGGCAGAAGGCTTGGGCAAATTAAAAAGCAGTAAAATTAAATATTGTTTAAAACCCATGCCAATGATCTGCTCATTAATGTTTCTTATTAGGCCAATACATTTTAATACTCTGTATTAGTGAAACATATGTCATTTAATAAAAATGTTAATCTGTGTTTGCAGGCAGCACAGAGGCTGTAGAGTGGAGTCTCAGGGGAGAAAGAGGAATTTAGTGCATATTAAAAACTTTATGCAGTCATTTATGCAGTTGGATCTCAGTTCTAAATGCGATGCATTTGTTTGTTACTTCGGGGCAAACCAGCAACACTTGGCATTAACAATCAGATGAGGAATAAAACGCCATCGTTGCACAGCGCAGGGTGTTTATGTCGGTTTGGGCTTCACAATGGGCTGGATTCTGAAATCTTCCCTCACTTGTTTAGCAAGTAGCCCAATGGGCCTAGTAAAAAAATAATGTGCTATTTAAACCAAATATATCAAAACTTGACCTTCTGGCATCTGACAACTCACATCAAGCAAGATTCTCAAGATACCCCATGTTTAGAGAGCTTGATTTTGGAGGTGCCTTGCTCTAATAGGGCATCCCGAAGCTGAGCTCCTCTTTCTCTCAGACCAGACAGTGAGATACTAAGTCACTGAAATTTCTCAAGCACTTCTGGAAATTTTGACCTCACATCTCCATTTCATCACAAATACAATGAATTAAATCCCTTTCTTTCACTCTTACAGTGAGGGTGAATGATCACAATGAGGTGGTGAAGCTGGTAACTTCACACCCATAACCCTGTTTTGCATCTCTGATGGTTCCTTCTGCTGAGATCTCAAAGCTTTCAAGCTTCTGTCTGCCTACAGCATTTTTTGTGTGGTAAGAACTCTCATGCCCAAGTTCCAGATACAGTTGAATTAAGGCAATTGCCCTGCTACTTTCTGCTGCTTAGTGTACGGAGCATACTGGTGTAATTGTAAAGAAACCCTGAATTTACACCACGGTACCCAGAATGGCTCAGCCTCAAAGTGCCAAAAGTCACACACTGAGTGCCTGGCAGAGAAGGCAAGAAAAAGACTTTCTTCTTCCCACCTCTGCCACCTATTTCTTAAAGCTGGTGTGAGACCTTTGCTGACCACAACATCCCTTCTACTTCATGCCATTATTCATGTGAGGAAGGGTGTGCAAGACAGCAATTTTATTCAGCTCTACAGTGGTTTTCAAAGAGAATATTGCCGTTATAGAGTATTCAGCACCCTGTACTCTATCTCAAGGACACCTGTATTTTCTGTATTGGGGTAACTCAAAGGGGCTTTATTTCAAATAGCATTTCTATCACAGACATTTGTCATTGCCTGACTTTTCTATTTACATCCCTGGGCTTATTGTGGTATGAAGGAACAATGGGAGTTTTATTTCAAAGTCTGCTTTTGTTATCTATAGCAGTGTC
This sequence comes from Agapornis roseicollis, assembly GCA_002631895.1. Taxonomy (NCBI): domain Eukaryota; kingdom Metazoa; phylum Chordata; class Aves; order Psittaciformes; family Psittacidae; genus Agapornis; species Agapornis roseicollis. Next base: position 31,401 of record NDXB01010963.1, on the reverse strand, counting down.
TTCCCTCGATCTCCTTCTCTTCTTGTTGTGTACAGATAGCATATGTGTGAAGAGATCCTACACTCAGGTACAGTGTAGCTGCAGTGTTAAATAATTGATCTTGATCTGCCTTTTGAAACTGCATCCAAGGCATTTAAAAGTGGGAAATGGAAAAAGCATGTTCTCATAATCCAGCTCAGTAAAGTTTGCACAACTGCTCTTTGTTTCATCATGCCTACAATAAATCTTTCATTTTTGCCAATTGAGAATGCCTACTAAATCTGCAAATGATTACTTCCCTGAATTGTGTTGGGATTCTTGCAATACATTTTTCTTACATGGGTAATGATAAAATAAGAGTCCATCAAAAATATTTTATTGCCTGGCAGAGAGCCTTTTATGAAATGGTTTTGATTCAAGGAGATTCTTCCAAGTGTTTTAGAACTGTTGCTTACAACTTTCCTTTAACCCTTGCATGGAGGGCTGCCAGGCCCTGGGAATGCCAGAAGTAACGTTAGTCACTCAGCGGCTGGTCGAACACAGAACCTGGGTATCAGTTTAACCTGCAGCCCTTGGGCTCAGACTGAGAGCATGCTGCTTCAACATGTACTTGTAAAGGGTATTGTGTTACTATTAGATTAGAAAGCTGATGAATGTCAGACTGGTGGGAACCTTGTAAAACTAATCTGCTGTGTCCATGTTGATATGATTTCACTCTGTTTCAGGGGGAGAATGAGGAAGATGGAGTATTACAAAAAGGCAAACACAAGGCAAACCTGGTAGGGCCATCTGGGTCACTGAGCTCAGCCTCTGCAATCCCGGGTATCATGTCACCTTACAGTAATCTCTTCAGTACATCCAAAGGCACAGAACACGTTTATATTGTGCCTTTGAGAAAGGTGTATCGCCAACACTATGACTTGTAAGTCAGGATCTTTCAAAGTCATAAAACAAATCCTGCCCTTTCCCCCCACTCTCTGATTTCAAAATGGGTAAAACTGTACTTTGCAGGACCAGCTGTAGGAATTGCTTTGCTTTTCCTTATACAAAGATACAGTTTTAACACAGTTCCATGTAGACAAGCACACTGTCTCCATGTAAAACAAGGCCCAGGGGGCTACTCTTGGAATGGCACAAGTCGTGATGCCTGAAAGCACATTCTAATACTGCAGGAGAAGGGATCTGGCAACGGACATACCTTGTGATGCTTGCACTCCCAGAAAAGCAGCAGTAGACCTGACTCAGTGGGGTGTGCTCTCAACAAAACCACATCTAATGCTTGACATGTTGCCCACTTGCCTCCATGTAATAAATTGTCTCCTCAGACAAGACATGGGGAGAGTAGAAAAAAGGACATTATGTGAAGGTATTTAAAAGTTATTAACAGTTATTCACAGACTTTTATCTTCTTGCATACCCTCAAACACAGTGATGTTCCGAATCGCATGGTTGTGGTGATCTCAGAATTCACTGTTTATAATGCTTTGGTCTAACTCAACATTTTTAGCTTGTCCTTTGTCTTCAAGGCCTAAGAGTGAAAAGATAACAACAGACATGCAGAAATCAGACATAAGCATCAGATGCAGAGAGCACACTAAGTTCTCAGTGTCAGCTACTTAATAGCATGCTTTGCACTTAGGATTGGCAAATCTTCTGCTGTATATATCTGACTTCTGGGCTGAAATGATTTGCCAAAGTTATCTCAGATGATCACTGACCATTTTTGTTCACATTTTGAAAGGGATCAAGCAGAAAGACTGCCAGGTGTGAAGAGGTTTTGCTGAATTTAGAAGGAGGGGTATTGGAGGCACACAGTGAACATCACAGGTGAGGAATTCTGTATCATCTGTCCTTGCAGATGGATATTGAAAAGCAGCAAATTTAGAACCTTTTAAAGGTAAAGCCTTTTTAACACTGAGCAAAGTTAAAAGGGGTCAGAGTGGAAGGAACCTTTTGAAGCATGGGTGTTCTTAACTGTGGTCTGTGACATCCCTAACATTCATCAGTACCTCTCAGGCAACTTGTAGTCGTTAGACTGACAGCACATTTAAAACATGAATATCTGTAGCTGCATTACTTCACTCCTAGTGCTGTAAAAATACCATTCACATAATGGGGTAATGGCCTGCAAGTTCTCATGATTTCAACTGTTTTGGAGTTACAGGAGTTTTGTTCCCTTATGGCAAGTATCCATTTCTCATTTTGGCATCTTTGGCACTTGCCTAAAGGATGGGAAATAAAACACGATTAAAGGGACACAGAGACAGTCTTTTCAGGAAAGATTAAAGGAATTAAACGAGGGCTGGGGTGGAGAGAACAAGGAAAAGGAGGGATTGTTTCAAAGAGAATAGAGAATAAGTAGGGGTGACCAGGCAGAATCAGCAGAGGAAAATTTAAAGGTGATCTGTCAGTAAAAGTTTCCTATTTTAGAGTGAAATATTTTCATAGTGAAAATAGAAGATGCCCAAGTGTGTGAATAATGTAAGCTGGACTGTCCAAAACCCAGGAAAACATGTTGTAGAGAATGGTTTTAAATCTAAACTGGCTTACTCCTCATTTCTGCTGGTCTGTGAAACCTAACTGTACCATCAGGCACAAGAGGAGGAACTGCTCTGTCAGGCACTGGAGTACAGTTTAAGCCTTCAGGTATCTGCACTCTCAAGACATTATTTGTGTACTTGCTGTGAGGTAGCTGGGGATAGCCACCATGCAGAGAGATGGTGCTCAGCATCGCTGGAAATGTGGCCCCACTGTCCTTCCCACCAGGGCTCTTGGACCATTTCACAGACAGATGCTTGCTTTGCACACTGGCGTGTGTGAAATCAGGGATGATTGGTTAGAGCAGGCAGTTTGCCAAGAAAGATACCTTTTGTTTTGCTTTGCCCTTACCACATTTGACCTTTATAGAACAAAAAGTTTCTCCTCACCGTGAACGAAAGCTTCACTATTGATTCTAGTGAATGCTAATATGCCACACGGACCATTGTGCCAGAAATGGCTGTGCCATGACATCTGGATATTTTATTTCTGCTGTGAAATGGGGCAGTTAAAGATCATTGAGCACTGAAGTTTCACCTGCAGATTCCTGGTCCAACTTCCTCAAAATTCAGGCAGCGGAACTGAAGTTTTGGATCAAGTTGTTTGGTGGGCATTGATCAATGTCTCAAAGCCCCAGGACTGCTCTGTGTGTGGCTGGGGAAGGGTGCAGGGCAGAGGTGCCCTTGGAATGGGGGAGCTGCACAGATTTAGGATCACAATCGGATGATGCTAAGCAAAACCTGGGGGGAGGGGAAGAAGCCAGCTCCTTTCTAGACATCTCTACTAAGTCTATACCTAAGCTAATGTTGGCAAGTTTTTGGCATCTTTTGAGCATGACAGACATGACAGAAAGGAAGATGATGAAAAGCATGTTAATGCTGCCTTCCTGTTTTACATTTGTCATGGATTCAGATTCCTTGCAAAGGCGTTTGCTGATCAGGAAGGACAGAGCACACCAGCTCTTTATTTGCTCTTAATATCTGCACCAGCCATTTTGAAAGAGCTGTTCCCTTTAGCAGGTGAAAGCACCCCCATTAAGAGTTAGCCTAATGGTTGTAGGTGGGCAACAGAGACCATCTTTGTGTAACACCAGTGGTGCAAACTTAGCAGGCAGATTAAGCTTGGTTTTAATATTTTGGCTTGTAAGATTTAGGCTCTGATAAGTGTAAAATAGTTTCAGGAAAATCTGTGTTGGAACCCATCTCTGAGTGGCAAGGGAAAGAAACGGGTGTTATCCCAGATACTTTCAATTTCGATTGTTTATAGCAACGCTGACACAAACTAACGCTGTACACAAAACTGGTTTTGAAACTGCCCTGTTTTCAGAGTTAATGACCCGCAGACTGATGGATATTTGCCAGGTTTTACCAGCTAGGAGCTGGCCTGATTTTGCTGGGAAAGAAAAGTGCAAGGCAAAGAAACCTTCTGGATTTGCAAAAGTCCGTGGTGATTGTCCTCTCTCATTATATAGCCTGTGCGGTTTCTGTGTTGTGTTCCTAACTGACCTGTACTTAGCAGAGATGCTTGCTTTGTCCCAGGATAGCATACCCCGGTCCCCCAGGAGTTCCCTTTGACAACTGCATTTAGATCCACTTCTGCGAAAAACCAAACCCATTCCAGTCGGTGTAAAAGGACTTCTACCAGACCATGGCTTTGAGGATCCCCTGACACTGCTCAGCTCCTCTAGCTCCATCCAGTAGAGCACAGTCATATGCACTTTATGTTACGCTACTTCATTTACTGCACTTGGGTCTTTCCAAGGCATCACCCAGGGACTTCTCACGTGATGGGCATGGCTGATTTGGCTCCCATAATTAACCTGGGAAAGGCAGGCTCTGTACCTGAGTGCATTTCTTTGTAAAATCAACAAAGAGAGGGAGTGAGCCATTTATACTGATTATATATATAAAAACATAATCCCTAAAGGCAAGACTATATAACACACATTATGTTCGGGCAAGTATGGGATCATTAATGTCATTCATGATAATCTGATTTACCCCCATGGCTTCCAGACAATACATGGCTCCTAGCCTTGTGAATTGGGGTGCATTAAGAATTGCATGGCAGCTCTACATTTTCAGAAGGAAAGCTCTTAGGTCTTGCTATGATAAAGGCTGTTTAGCTGCAAAACTTCTTTACATGTTACTTCAGTTCACACTAAACAAATTGACTCCGGAGTTTTCAGTCGCAGTTTGCAAGAGACAAACTGCAAGTATCTAATTGTAGCCTAAACAAAGACATGTTTTCCTTTAAAACTATGGCAGCATTTCATTGTAAATCTGTGGTGCTTTGCCCTTTTTCAAGCTAAAAACCCAACTGTGTGCGAAAAAGCTACCTTAGCTAAAACAAAATATCAGATCTTGCATGTTTAATTGAGTGCCTTTGATTGCAGTGCTGCACTGAAAATGTTGTCATTGTTTCGACTCTGTCCCTCCATGCAGTCAAAGACACCAGTGTGTACTTAAGGAAATGGTAAATATAGAATACTGGCAAATGTTGCTTAAATACATTTACTAGTAAACAACCGTAGCTGGACTGTCTAATTTCCAGGACTGATTGCAGCCAATTTTAACTGAGATTATGAAAGATGAAGAACAGAGAAGCCTTTAAATCCTGATTCCCAGTTCTCTACATCATTTATCACCGTACAGGAGCTTTATTCATGTCCTGAGTCTGGTTCTGATAAATGTTGATAAATGCTTCATAATGTTATTATAGACATTATAGACACATCATTTAGCTATCAAATTGTTTGGCTTATTTGAGGGGAAGAGAGGGTGATGGGAAGGGCTGAGAGCAAAGGGGCTGATTATTCTGGTGAATATGTAGAACTGTTTGCTGGTGAGAAGGCAGCTCTCTGCTCTAGGATGTGCTGCAGCAGCCATGAAGTGGCCATTGCAGCTCCCAGGTGGGACTGTAGCCAAGGCTGCTCTCCCACTCTCCCATCTGCACTTTGCTTTGGCCTGTCTGCTCTGGAGCAGCCAGTGACCATACAAAGCTGTGAGGGACAGACACCTCTGCTTCCTTGTGACGTCTCCCAGCTGTGGTCTCTCCAGGCAAAGCAGGGTCTCCATCCTTTGTGCACCTGCGTGGAGCCTTCCCAGCTGCAAACTCTAAGCCCCTGCCAATTCCTAAAGGCGAATTTCAGCTGTGCTGAAAGCTGGGGCAAAATTCCCATTGACCGCAAACAAGTTGCAGGAGCACAGCCAAAGCCAGAATGATACAAGCTTAATAATCAGGTCCCAGTTCATGGGATGCTGAGTGCTTCTGCTGCAGAAGTGAATGATTTTCCTTGGGCTTTCTGTGCTGCGCACAGCTCCAGTGTCCGGCACCTCTGAATGCTGCTCTCCGTGAGTTGCTCCGTGTGTTTGAAAACAGGGTGATTCAGTTTGGTGATTCACTTTGGGAGGCTTTGAAGTTTTTTAGCTCAGGTTTAGGGAAGTTATGCAACATGAATCATCAGGAACTTTGTTTTCTCAGTAAATTCTATGGTAATTGCACATTACAGAAATGTTTAGGGCAAAACAGTGGAAGACATTGGAGCCTTTTGTTACAGACAGTCATATCCACTGCGAGTCAAGTGTTTGTCAAATTAAGCAGCCAGCTCATGCCTGGCTGTCTTTTGGGGACTGGGGTAGGCATGTCTGATTTGAATGTATCGATGGGCAGTGCTAAAAGGAGAAGGAAGGGAGACAACCCCTTTGTCCTTTCTTCCTTTGTAAATGTGGCCTCTCTGTTTCATGGTGGATGCAGAATTTTCACTTTACCACAGAGTGATTGTTTTAGTTTTTGGTCTTGGCGTATCCAGGTAATGAAAAGTTAAGTCTTACTGGAAAAAGGACCATTGGTTATTTATTAATGTGGTGTAGCACTTAATTCAGAAATTAATGAAACTGACAGCTAATAGTGGTGCTCTTGTATCCCCTTCAGCATGCTCCTGATGGTATTTAGGTTAGGCCTGCAAGGTGGCTACAGCACCATGTGCAAGTGAGCACTCATGAGGAGCAGTCCTGCTGGTATGGGAAGACATTGCCAGCTGCCAAGGTCAGCAAAAGGTTCAAATCCCCCTTTTTTCAGCTGACTCTTGTTATGGTCACTCTCTGGAAGGAGCTGGTTTAGAACAGGAAAGGACCTGTGAAGAGCACTTGCATTTATAGACACTTAAAGGTTTCTTAGACCCTTATGATAGTAAGAAGTTCACTTGGAAATACCAGAGATAGGGTAGACAGGGCTGGTGTTTGGCACAGGAGATGTGCTGACCATGTTGAGGTTCAGGATGGCAAAAGGTAGCAGTGTGGGTGTCCTGTGGTTCAGCCACAGTCTTTGCCTGTGTTTTGTGTGTGTATTTCTGATCTAGTTACCTTTTTGGTTGGTACTTTGGGTTTTAGCAGCAATGTCAGTACAAATACAGTAGTTATTTTGGAGCTTGGCTTCCCTGTGTTTGTTCTGGGTCTATTCATTAATAATAATGAAGCGTAAAATCTTAGCTCTGTTTTTGGGTTATCAGAATAAATGAAGTCTTTGTGACCAGGTTTAGTCATACGTGGCTATATGATCTCTGTTATTTAAATATATGCTCATTGCTGTGTTACTCAGCCTTTTAGAGCACTGGCTCCAAAGAAGAATTAAGTTCACTGTGAAGGGAAAGACTTTCTCCTTTACTTCTAAACCTACTCATGATGTGTTTTGGAAAGGTAAATAAAGAGAGAGCACAGACAAAATGTGAAGAACACGTATATGAGCTAACAGTCCCACAACAAGAAATCAGAGGTTACATCATATTATTGTAAGAATACATTAATTTGGTTTCAAAACTGTTATTCAACAGTGAGATGAATCCTTGACTCATTTCGTGTTTGAACTTCCAAAATGGGTTGTGGTTGTTCCATCACTCTTCTCACACAATCCCCAAAGACACAAAAGTTAGGGGCAGTGATAGATCTTCCTATTTCAAGGGCCTGATCCAGCATTTACTGGTGTCAAGAGAAAGCTCCTCATACACGTCACCAGACTTTGAAGCAGGCCAGCAGTTATTAAATACTACTTGTAAGTGAGAAGCAAGCTTGGAAGATCTTTCCAAGTCCTGTAGATCCAGGTTCTTAAACTGCTGCATTCTGTTGCAGGACTATGTAGGAACCTTAAAACGTGCTTACAAATCCACACATGGCTTCTGCTTCCCTGTGATCACTTCCTACCTTTGACCTGGTGTTTTACCTAACATGACTTGTGTGCATATGTGTGTATGTGAGAGTAAATAACTTAATCCTAATTGTCTGAAGATAAACATATAGACATAAACCAGAATGTATCGCTTATATAGTGCCATAAATGAGCATGGTGTTTGTGTGTAAACTATAGTTATATATAAATTTCCTACAGTATATATGGCCAATATAAATAAATCCTTGTCATGGCAGTGGTTTTTATCTATATATAATACAGTTATCTACATATTTGCCTCATAAGCCAGCAGGTAATAAATCCATTCAAAAGGTCCTTCAAAAAAACACAATTAATGTCTTTTGTTGTAGTTTCCCTGGGTTTAATAATCCCTTCTTCCACATTTATATTGGTTTCTGGAAAGTAGTGCTTATTAGAGTGTTTTTCCAAATTGGCCACAATAATCCACTGAAATCTGCCAGCTGAATCACTGCTATGCTTGTGAAATTGCCAGGATCGCCTGACACTTATGACTGGGATAGAAGGAGAGGGGGAAAGGGAATGAAAGTTTCATAATATGTCACTGCTATTGATACCTTGGCTATGGGTCTTACATTTGGATTGATAGGTATACTGAATTCCTTATGGAAGACAGAATGCCTGGTGGTAGATTGGCAGCACTGCTGTAATGGAGACAAAATTTAGTGGTTTCATTAGGCAGCTGTATTTTATTCTTGATATATTTTAAAGCATATATTTATCTATCTGCCTGCATGTGTGTGTATATACGTAAGTATATATATGTATGTACGTATGTGTGAACATTCATAGAATCATAGAATAGTCAGGGTTGGAAAAGACCTTAACATCATCCAGTTCCAACCCCCTTGCCATAAGCAGGGACACCTCACACTAAACCATGCAACCCAAGGCTTCATCCAACCTGGCCTTGAACACTGCCAGGGATGGAGCACTCACAACCTCCCTGGGCAACCCATTCCAGTGCCTCACCACCCTCACAGGAAAGAACTTCTTCCTTATATCCAATATAAACCTCTCCTGTCCCTCTACCTGCCTTCCCCAGGCTAATACTTGGCGAAAGGAAGGGTATTTATATTTCCTGAACTAGGGTCATGCTTTACACACAAAATCCCACCACCTGTGCAAAACATGTTACCAAGTCACAGTGAAATCATTCACCTGCTGCCAGGCACATTTAACTTCTTCATGTGCTCGTTCTCTTCTATTATACTGCCAGTGAATGTAGGAGGCAGGGACTGAGCAGCCATAGGCCCAGTATGTATTTTTTTTCTCCTGTACTTCCATCATAACAGAAAGGAGCTCTTCTTGCAGCACCTGAATTAACCTTTCGTGTGAACTGCTGCAGAACTGGACCCTAATCCTCATCCTGAGAAGGATTTACATCCCTAGCAGTTAGTGACAATGGGATGCTGGATCCTACTGCCTAGTTGAAAACGTATATAAAAGAATAGCAGGGCTGTGGCCTGCAAGGGCTATGCCAGAGGGAGAAACACAAAATGCCTCCCCTCTTCTGAGCTGTGGCACCACTGGTGGGACAGACCCCATGTGGGGATGAGCCCTGCAGGGGCTGGGTGTCTGTGATAAATACTATGTCCAGTAGCCATCCCTGGTGAGACTTTGCTTGGGGCAGTGCCCACCCCAAGTAAGCCTTTATGCATGGGATCTATAGTTTGCTGGTGTAAATAAGCTTTTGTTAACATAATCCATTTAACTAACAGGCAGGATGGGAGGTGTAAGAACTGCGCTGCATAATACAGAGCTGTGCTTATGTGGACCAAACGGTGTACACTGGGGGTGTAGGGCTGGCCTTGCCCTGCTCAGGTGCAGCAGATCCAGTCTTCCTGATACAAAAGATAAAAGCCATTGGCTTGAGTTTTTCTATTTGTGTTTTCGCAGTTACAGCAGCTTCGTTATGAAAGCTCTGCCTTTTTTGTAGATGATGGACTGAGATACTGGATGCCTGCTTTAGTACAGCCAGAAAAGTAACATTCTCAAGCAGTGTTTCCTTCCACAATATGTGGTGAAAGATGATTTCCATCTCAGCAGACGTTAATGTGCAAAAGGAGGCTTTAAAGCAATAAACTTCCCCTAATTTTTCCCTGTAGGGAGGGTAAGTTTCCCTTCAGCACCAACCACTGCAAAAGGCACATTGCTTTGGAAGTATCTTTCTGATCATTTCTATCCCCTGGCATTGCCTATGGGGTCAGCTCGAGTGCTTTACAGTTCGAGACGCAGCCACACAGACATGCTTCCCCCTTACATACGTTGTGATGTGTCTGTGGCAAGCCTAAGTGACAGGCAAGCATGTGAAGAATCAGCAGTGCTGTTTACATCTGAATTCCAAATAGTGAAGTTAGTGCAAGCCAAGTGGACTGCAGCAACAGTCATCTTCAATTTTTACAGCCTTATAATTCGTCAGGCAATTGTTATTACTCTGATTGGAACAGAGATGGTGTTTGTAATGCCTGTTTATGCCATGTCAAACTGGAGCATAAATCTCTTCTTCTTTTTTTTTTTTTTAAGAGGATTTTGTGGTTTTCCTGGCTTTATGGATTTTTTTTTTATCCTCCTTTAAT
>NDXB01010963.1:0-21076 GCA_002631895.1 Agapornis roseicollis | reverse complement strand
GTGTGTTTTTAATCCCTTTTTTTTCCATGTCAAACTGGAGCATAAATCTTTTTTTTTTTTTTTTTTTTTTAAGAGGATTTTGTGGTTTTCCTGGCTTTATGGATTTTTTTTTTTATCCTCCTTTAATGCATTCTGCAAAATTAAACCAAAATAAACCCAAGGAAAAAAGTGATTCTTTACAACAAAATTATTAGTTTATCCCTTCTTTGGACAGGAATTTTCACTGGGAGACAAGGATAGAACATTCTATTCAGGCTTCGCCTGCTGATTTACACTGCCATCATTATAAAAGCTGTAATGATGTCCAATAACCAGTAACAGGAACTGCAAGGAAAAGCTTTGTAATACAACGCTGCTCCCCTTTTTCTCCAGCAGCTTTGTTGGTGGTCCAAACATAATTCCAGAACGTGTTAGATGGTTCTCATGGAGAAGCATGCAGCTTCTTTTGTTCTTAGGAACAGTTCAGGCCTAACATGGCATCATGTAGGCTTCTGCCATGGTTCTGAGGTGCAGAGGGCTTGCTGGAGAGCTGCACGTTATGAAATGATAGCTGCTACTTTTCCTACAGAGCAGACCTTGGATTCTGGTGGGGTAGCTTATAGGGGATGCTTCTACCCATGCTATGGCTTTCTGCCTGAAGAGTTAGGGGTAGCATTTAAGATTACAGAATGTATACATAGCAGTATGTGCCTGTGTGAGTAATTGCTAACAGAAACCAAAGATACTTGATAAGCCCATCAGTGGTTTACTGTGATGTGCTGTATGAGTTGATGCCAGCAGTTTTGTTCGACAGCTATAAGTGCTTTTAGAAGGTAGCAAGTGCTATCCAGCTGCCTGATACTGAAATACGGGTTTGTTATTGAAAGGTAGGAGGAATCGGTTATCACTTGAAATTCAACTTGACAGGATCGTGCAAAAGTCCCATTCTAAAGTGTTGCTGTGGCAGTAAAGCATAGTGACAACAAAAAACAAGCCTTTACCAGCAGCCACCACAGGACATCAGGTGAGGTGTGACTGCTTTTTCCTATGTTTATAAATAGAAATGACTGTGGCAACCCTGTGGTATCTGCTAGCAAATACTGACTTGTTAATATCTCTCAATATAAGTGGTTGGTGTTCTACCAGCATCACTAAAGCTGCCTGTCTAAAAAATGGTTTTAATCCTTTTATTTTCAGCTGTTCATTATTATGGTAGTATGTTGTTTGTGGAGGTTATTCCCATATGGGTAGCCAGAGTTACGTGTTGCATGAGAGTAAGTTGGTTGTTTTGGCTATAGAGTTTAGGTATATAGTACTTGGGGTTTGGGGGTTGGGTTTTTTCAGCTTAAGATTTTTCCCACTACAAAGAGGGATGCTGGCATACAGACCTGTCCACAAGTGAGCTGCACTTGTTAATGTTTAGATGAACAAATGACATTTGCAATCCAAACAAAAATATAATCTTTTTACATGGAAAATTTAAGCAAAAGTATTGATGCAAAAAGAAACTCTTTTGTCCCTGGCCCCCCTTTTTAAGTACTTCTATCAAAGTCACTATGAGAGCTGTGGTGCACGTGAGATCAGAACGTAGCCCCTTGGTGACTGATAGCCTTTGATTGACCAGACAATGCAAAAGACACATGGGGCATCGAGTTGTTTCAGCAACTGATCTTTGGCAATCTTAAAAAGTTTTCTTTTAGGCTGAGCTTTATGTAAAGCTGTTTACATTAAAGTGACATCCAATTAAAGTGTATCATGTAAGCCACATCACAGTTCAGCACACATTTTCTGTTTTAACTGACATATGGCCCCATTTATGAAAATAAAAATCATCATGTTTTGATGATATGTTCACATAATTTATGTGGAAAAGCAGGGGGAGAGAAGCAGGGAGAGGGAATGCTTTTACTGTGTAAAGCTATTATTTTCTGTGATTCATTAAATGCCTTTTAACCCATGCGCACAGGCAAATCTCTCCTCTCTCAATTCCTGCCCAGGCCCCCCTCCACTTGCCTGTGCTGGACAAAGGGACTTAATAATGTTTAATGGTCAGAGACAGTAGGAAGGAACACTTTGTACAGTATCACCCCTTACCACAGGCACTTCTACAGTAAGGGATTCTTTAGTATTCTGTAGAGGAGATGAATTATTAAACCTAAACCCAAGTCTATGGGCAGCAGAGCTAATTGAGCCTGTTTTCCTTTGGTTGCCTCAAGCCTGAGAGCCTGCGAGGACTCTCTGATGCCTAAGAAAGGATCAGTATCTTACTGAGGTGTTTTCTTCAGTCTCACCTCTACTCAGCTGCCAATATTCATAAAAACTAGTGGGAGCTTCATATCACTGCAAGCAGCGATCCTCTGTCAGACGTGCCTGAAATTGTCTCTGTACAGAAGAGTCTTCCCCTCTTGCACACCAAAGTGTTTCAGGAGAGCCAGGTTGCTTTCCCTGGGGTAGCCTATTGGTAAGGAAAACGATGCATGAATCAGAGACATGTCAACACAAATGTGGGTGTCTCAAGCCATCTACAGCCAAGGCTGGAGGTTTGGTATTTCTGTCCATGCTCTGAGCCTCACTGATACTGACTCTCTGCAAAAAATAAGGCTTTAAGCTGCTTTTAATCCACTTCAGGCAGGACCATGGCAAAGCATTATTTAAAACTCTATCTTTGCATTTTTCCCTTTAAACAATTGCATTTAATCCCTCAGGCAGCAAATCAGTGGAAGAAAAGGCTCTGCTAGCTGACATAATCACCATCTGCAGAGAAATCAGCCAGTAAGTGTGTAATGAAACCAAATTAATTCCTGGCTTTTCCACATATATTGGAAGGTAGAATTTGCTTTAAAATGTGAGCAACACAACTACAGCAAATCCTTTGTTTATCCACTGTTTTAGGACCAAGACTTGGGGTTTATTGTTTAAATGGTAACCGTTGTTACACATCAGAATGCAAGACATGGTGGTGGTAGTTGGACTATATAAATCAGTATGCCATCTTCTCCTTGCCAAAGTAAACCAGACTGCACACCTGGAGACTGGTTATTTATAGCATGAGGCTGACAAATGAAACCTTCAGCCTGTACAATTTTGGTCAGTAGACGTTTGACCACTGTCACAGATAGCAACTGAGTCATGTCCTCTGTGAGTGGATTCTTCAATGTATACTATGAAAAGCTCCAAAGAGACATCATCCAGACGTGAAGTCTGGCCTGTTTCTTCATACATGTGACTGTGAAACATCACCAGCATTTCTTATTTGTTGGAGTAGAACAGAGCCTTGTCAGTTGTAAGGCATTATACTGTAATCAGTCTCCATTTTCTTCTCTCTAATGACTTCTTAGAGTCATCATTCTTGACATAAGTTAATGCAAAAAGGAAAAACCCCGCTTCCTCATTTGCCTCTAACAATGGAAAAAGCTAATAAACTTGCCATTTACCATCTAAAGTCCAGTGGGATCCAAACTGCTGATGTTAATATTAAATCCTGAGAAATGTGAAAGTTCCAAATGAATATGGCAACCTCTGGCAGAACCTTCTTTTTCTAATGAAGTATGTGCATTATATAGAGTTGAATGGTGATCCTAATCAGTGTACTGAGATCTGTGCACTCTGGTTTTGATCATTATTACCAAGATTAAATAGGCGTAGAGCCAAGATGTTGCAGTGTAATAACCTAGGAGTTAAGGAGAGAGGAGAGAGTGAGGTTATTTACTGGTTGATTAAATGAGGTTAGCAGTTATTGAATGTAATAGACTTATTCTCTTGAATAATGGTCAATGACCATTTAAACAATGGGGCTTATGAATGAAGAATGCCTGTCTGTAAAAAGTGGATACAGTATCAGGAGGGAAGGAGAAGGCCAAAATCAGGCCCTCTGATCCTGAGGTACTATTCAGATTGAGGAGAACTGCAGACTTTTAGGTAGCAAATGTATGTCCATTAGTAACCAGGTTGTTGTACTTCTGTTTTATGGCAGTCTTACAGAGAGTTAGAACTTAACACATTGCAGACCTCAGAAGGAAAACCCCGCTCTCGTCCTTTCTTAGATGGCTGTAGGTTCGTGCATAGGAGTTACTCAGCAGCAAGCAAAAGAATCATTTTCCAGGGTTTCAGAACACAGCAATCCATTCCACGTGCTCATAAGCTTCACTTTCTCCAAGATCATGAAATACAAAGAGAAACCCTTTCCTCAGTGCAGAATTGTGCTGTTTCCTAGCACCTCAGAGAGACAGTCAGGTTCCCCGAGTAGGTAGAGGAAAGCTGGAATTGTGATGTCTGCTTCTGTTTCTGTAATTTGATTCCTAGAGTTTTGGCAGTTTCTGTAAGGAAAATAATTTTACGGGGTTGGGGTTTTTTGGCTTTTTTTGTTTTGGTTTGGTTTTAATTAAAAAAATCTGAAGCTTTCATCAGAGAAATTTCTGCATCCATCCAAAGGAGAAAAAAAAGGCCGCAAAGCCAGCCTAAAAACTGTTGTCATAAAAATTAAGGAACAGTTAGAAGGGATGGAGGTTAATCTTCTTAAGATTCTGGCATACTCTGATGTGAAGTTAACAAAAGCTAATGGGAATGTCATGTTACTTGGGGATAGTCTAGAACATGCACATACAACATGCACATGGGAGATCTAAGAGTTGGCTACAAAACACTCCTAGCAGCCTGTTTCACTTTGTTTGAAAGCAGCTTTAGTGGTCAGTGCTCTCAGGATATCCTGTGCAAAAGAGAGACTCTTCCCAGTTCCTGCTGTTTCTCTGCTCTTTTACACGCAGGGTTGTCACCAATTTCACCTGCCCAGTCTTGAAGCAATTCTTTCAATACCTTCATTGGAACCCAGTCTCACCGCTGTGCTCAGGCGGTCAAGAACAGGAATGTGTTTATCTTGACACGGAAGACATTGTAATTTCTGTGCCCTCATCAAACTGTTAAGAAACAACCAGTGAAGCAAGTGTCCAAGCATAAAGAGGACAGGTTTCTACGTGAAAACAGAGTATTTCAAGTGTCTGACATACACAGTCAAGAGAGAAATGGTGTCTGAGGAGGAGCACTTTGATTTTGTTCAGAGGTGCAAAATACTCAGCACCTTTAAAACCAGACAACATTTAAAGGTGTTTAAATAAGGATCTAGGTGAAGAATTTGGCCTAGTTTCAGTTGAAATTAATGATTGACTGCGAGCAATGTTAAACTTAGCATGAGGATTTTCACACTAGCAGAGCAAAAATACAAACATAAAATGCAGTTGCCTGAATGTCTCACAGGCATTCATTGCAGGTGAAGTTTGGGGGATGCAGTCTGTGGCTGTCTAAGCACGGGTTTTAGTACAACAAATGCTGCTGTACACAGAAAGGTTGTTTGCCTGCTATAGTAAATCTTTTCTCTGCTGCTGAGAGCTTCCCAGCGTTTCCAGCTGCGCACTGAGTTCAGGTAGGCACAGATTACCTTCCAATGGGATTTGAACTGCGTGTGCTTGTCTCCCATTTCTATGTGCCTGGTCTACCCTGGTTTCTGGGGGTTATGAAGAGCACCTGTTGTGCTTAGCTTCCTAAGAATGTGTTCTTGCTTGAAGTTGGTGAATTCTCTAGTGGAGACTCTAATTAAGACCTAAAGATATCCAGAAGAGGATGAGTCATGTCTTCCTGTCTCTTCCATATGTCCACATCTGACTCTGTCCTCTTTTTTCTTTTACAATCACATGTTTCATGTTTTGGTGTAAGGCTTCTGCTGTACCTGCCCCCTTACAAGTTTCCAGTTAGTATTTCATAGAATCATAGAACAGTAAGGAAAGGACCTTAAGCTCATCCAGTTCCAACCCCCCTGCCATGAGCAGGGACACCTCACACTAAACCATGTCACCCAAGGCTTCATCCAACCTGGCCTTGAACACTGCCAGGGATGGAGCACTCACAACCTCCCTGGGCAACCCATTCCAGTGCCTCACCACCCTCACAGGAAAGAATTTCTTCCTTATATCCAACCTAAACCTCCCCTGTTTAAGTTTGAACCCGTTCCCCCTTGTCCTGTCACTACAGACTTGTTTCAAGAACAATTCCCAGTTCTTCTGGTCAATGGGAAACACTTGCCAACCTGAAACTATAATACTTCAGACAGTCATTCTGGGGGAGAAAAGGTATTGTACTGGTATTTTCATTATGAGAAGGATCCTAAAAGGCTGGTCTTGAATATTAAAGGCTTGAGCCTGAACAAGATGGTCAAATCAACACAGAGAAATTAATCTTTATTCTCTGCCTGGCAGTGCAATTTGACTTTTGTCTGTCATTCATACCTGACCAAACCATAGTTTTTGGATAGAGCTGTGCTTCTTTTGGTTATGGCAAGAAGGCTACAAGACAGCTTCCATGGCCAGCGTACCTGGAATACTATGTTTTTAATCATGCATTTTGTGTCACCTACATCACAAGGCTTGAACCTGGGTTAACCCTGGATGGAGAAGATTGTAGTTGAACTTGTGACTGAAATAACTTTCAGGTTCTGCATTAACAAATCGGTATAGGCTAAGTGGAGCTTGCAGTGTTCTGCTCCCATGCAGGCAAGTCTTGTTTGTCAGAGGCATTCACATTTGTGATTCGAGGTTAGTGAATTTATGGGAAAGGAATTAAGTGGTCATAAACTAGCACTTAACCATACTTACTCATCTGCAACAGTGCAAGCACACTGCTTCTGTTCTTCTGGAATCTAGTTCAGTGAACTCACTTCACTAACCTGGCCAGGATGAAAGGTTAAATACATATACCCAGCATTGCTGCTGAACTCCAAGGCCTTGGGGACTTTTTCAGCCTAGATGGGATCCATAGGCTTTTTGAGACTATTAAAGACCTCCTCTGCTCCAACTGGCTGTTAAGACACCAAAATTATTAGGCAACTTGGTGAAATGTCCCACAACCCTTCCCTGAAGAAGAAGAGGTTGGAAACATGCTGAAAAGATTAGAAGGCTTTTCTGACAGTGAGTCCTTGCTGAATGGTGTATCACCAAGTGAATACAGCTTTTAAATCTGGAACACATGGCCTCTGTCTTGATGCTGTGCAGGCTGACATTTGAACAGCATCACATGGCTAAGTCTACATTCTTTTAAATAAATATTTTAATAAATATGTAGGAAATCAAAAGGAAAAATCAAAAGTATTTCCAGAGATTTGTAGTACATTATTGTCTTCACAACAGACTTTAAATATCTCTCCTTTCAGTGGGGAGGGAATGAAAGACAGGCCTCAGATTGGCATTGTTGTTCTTCATGGGCCATATTACATGTTCCAAGAAGCCCAGTGTTTTTAAGTTGCCTCCTTTTTGTGCCTTTTAATGCACAAGGCTTTTTACCCTGTCCATTACTGAGGTATCTTTAAAGCAATGGTGAACAACCGGTGTATTAAGGGTATTCAGCCTGGTCCCTGTGTGCTCAGCAGTCAGAGTCCATGAGGATCTTCTGTCCAGCGTTCTCTGCTTCCATGGACTCTGATTGGAAGGCGAGGCTTTTGACACCTTCCATCAGGCCAACAGCTTTCATGAAGCATCATATCCAATGGCATATTGATCTCTGTTGGTTGTTGCCCAGCCCTGCTCAGCAGTGAGTGCCGTCTCCACTGCAGGTGCCGTACGAGTAGATCAAGGCATGTGGAGGAAAAGCTGTTTGGAAAAAAGAATTTCAAACCCAGCCTTGCATAACAGCTCTGGATTCGGGGCCTTCACAGCTTCATAAAAGCTTGTTGCTGGTGTTGTAAAACTCTAATACACAAGTTCATTCCACATAAGAACACGGCTGTAAGTTTTAAGCTCCAGATGCCAGCGAGTGAGCCCAGCCTGTTTAAAATGTGTTAAGCTGCAACGTGCTACGTAAGTTAACACCGGCTTTCTACTTTTTACCTTTTCTGCTTGGGGCTGCGCCAGTGCCAGTCACTTACATACCCCTTTACCTTGGTTCACTGTAGAAGATGAGGCTGCCAAGCCCGATATTTACCTTGGGAACACACATTCTTATCCTGTAACATTTCATCAGCCACAACTAAAGAAAAGATTTATGGACTTTGTAACACTGCGATTATTTAAGTCACTTGTTAGCCAAAAATAATGTAAAGACATACAGTGCTTGTTTCAAAAGAGTTGGTAATTAGGAGCCCATACTTTGCTCTGATTTACAATGTAAGCTTGGTATCCAATTAGCAATAATAGTGTTCTTTTAACTAAAACACATATCCTTCCAAAATTATGCAGACTTTCCAATTACTGTGCTATGATGAAATTATAGCTAGAGACTCATAAAGTTGAGCATAGTTTATAAATGCAATATATTCTTAACTACCTTGCTGTACAGTATATACTAGCAGAGCTCATATGTTCTCTGCGTTATGGAGGCTTGTTAAGAAGCACATATAAGATTATTGAAAAAGTATGTCAAATAATACTGATGCACTTACTACCATTGTGATAGGCTGTTGTGTTCCTTCTGATTAACGCTTCTGGTCACATACAGCATGATTGCGTGACCCAATCTCTGAAATTCAAGAAAGAATTCAGAAACTTCTCTTCAAAGCACCATTTAAACCTTTGCTGGTTACTATTTGATCTCTGGTTTACCTTGTAATTATGATATCCCGTTTATTTTGCATAAAACGAGAAAAGCTTTTGTTCCTTTTTAAAAGCAAATCTGTGTAATGAAGAACAACGGTGCCTCACCAGCTCACATCTAGCATCTTCCTCTTGCCTTTCTAGTAACTGAAGACAGAGCTCCAGCCTTTTTTCCTAGTGTGGGAGCAGACTGATAATCAGAAGTGGTAAATCTTGTAATACAGTTAAAATCAGCGCTAAGAGAGCAGGCTTCCAAAGTGCAGAACAACCTCGAATTGCTGTCCAGCCAGTGGGAGAGATCAGAGGGAAGCTCCTTACTCTGCTCTTAGCAATTCCTTTCCAGCTGTGATGTTCTGGCACTTCTGCAGAGGGTTATTGATGAGAAAACCAAGTCTCTTACAGGAACGGGTGAATGACTAAGGCCCGTTCGGCACTATGAAAGTGTTTGTAACACTCAATGAGGTGACTCGGCAGACTGCTCCAGGGGCTTTGCAAGTTATCTATTATTATTATTTATTACTCAGAGGTTGCTGAGGATCGAGAGAATAACAGGAGAGTGAGTGCACTCTTATCTGTGAGAATTATGACCTGTGTGTGTATTAGTTTGCATTAGACTAATGGGGGTTTGCTATTACTGTTCATTACAAATGATTTCAACTTTGCCAAAACCTTGTGAGCTATTTGAGGTGAGAGTGGACAAAAAGAGTTCAGTGGGGATGACTCAGGCTGTTGTCAACCTCAGTCATCCTGTGACTTGTCCTGTCTCACCCTCCTCTTCCCAAGCTTCTTAGCAGGGCCTGGTGTGGGACATGCTCTGTGTTGGATTTGGGGAAGAAGCCTAGGAGCTGAAAAACTGGATTGCTAGGTGGTGACTGCCTAGTGCTTTAGGTACCTTCCCTACTGCAAAGAACAGGCTGTCACCACCATAGTGGAAGCCCCTGCTCTGGGGCAGATACATGGCTTTACAGCGTAGTATGTAATAAGAGATCAGAAAAACTAAAACTAAAAGCTAATTAAAATTAAAACTGAGTAACTGATGAATCTCCTGGAAACTTGCTCTTTCTTCAAGTCTGTCTTTATTTTTACAGTTCTTCTAACCTAACAAATGAGGCATCTTCTTTAGTGTGAGTCATTTAGGGGGACAGTTTGGGTTCTTCAAGTTTTGAGGCTATTTTAATTTCTCAGGCTCTTCATTGTCTGCATTTGCTTTGTTTCATTTGGTTTGGTTTTCCTTCAAGCTCTCAGTTCTATATAATATAAAAAGTACTCAGAGCTGCATAAATTATGGCCCAAGATGCCTCGGGGGACTTGGTAGTGAGTTACAGCACTGTGTCTGCATACAGTGTCTCAGCTGCTCCAGTTTACTGGTCCAAGTGGAAGGAGGCTGAGAACATTACAGCTTCAGGAAAGCTTGATGGCTGATGGCAATCCGTGCATTCAGTCAATAAATCTGACCTCTGCAGACAGGGATTCATGCTGCCAGACTGCTCTGGCCCACCCACTTGAGGTGTGGGGCTGATGGAAAACTTGATCACGACATTGCAGGATAACCTTGAGAATTGTCTGGGTTTTTTACCCCATTCCAAAGGCTTGCCTTGGCCCTAGGGATGGCTGCCTTCAGAACCATCCCGTGAACTAATCTGGATCTGGCAGCCAAAGTCCCGGTTGTTCCCAGTGCCACCCACTGCTCAGCCCCGTCCCTGACCACCCCAGAATGTGTCTCTGACACTCTCTGCAGGTTTAGCTCTACCAAGAAAAGGGAATAAATTGAGAAGAACATGCTTGGATCGTGTTTGGTCTACATTCAGCTGGCCTCCTCTTGACAGTTTTAAGTTCCCCAATGTACTAGAGTCAGAAGAGTGTAAGCAGGATGGAGGAATATTAAGTACCAGGGGAGCAATTGGGGCAGGGCAGAGGCAGATTTAGGGTAGGTGGGGCTCAGGCAGCACAATGATAGACATCCAACAGCTGTGGAAAACAATAACAAATGGAGAGAAGAAAAAATTATGGGAAGATGGGGTGTGCAAACTGGGGCATCAGAACTGTACTGGTTCCCATTCAACTAGCTGTTGAAAGCCTCAGCAAAATAAGACAGCCCCTCACTTCAAAGGGCTTACAACAGCTGAGGAGCTGTGCTCCATGGCCTGTATCTGGAGAAGCTGTGAAGGCATAGAAAGCAGGCTCAGCAGCTGGTAACGTGTCTGTAGCTGACAGTATGGAAGCACTTTTATACCCGTGTGTTGCAAATATTTACACATAAAGTCATGGCAATTAGGAATAATTAGAGTGGAATGTACCTTGTCTTCACAGAGCCAGGAACTAGGCCCAGGTCGTAAACACTGAGTTTCTTTCTGTTCAAACTCTACAGGGTAGGGCGTAGAGTCTTCAGTGCCTTCCCATGGCTGTGGTAGGAACCCATGGTGGGGGTTTAAAGCACAAGTGCAGGTTTAGGGCTTGAGCTATGCAGTGTGACCCTTCTCCAAGGCTGTTTAATTGCTATTTAATGTTGTCATCTTATTAAATAATTTGTGGAGTAAGAGCAAGTATTCCCTAACAGCTACCCAGGAGCACAATTTGTCTTCTCATAGGAATACATAGTGAGAAGCCTTTCCACCAATATTGTTCCACCCAGCCTTCCTAGAAGTACTGTTACAAATGAAGGTCAGTCGTTGTTAAGAGTAAGTTCCTCACTGGGAAGTGGAGGGGATTTATTTACTGGCTGGTAAAGGGACTGGAGAATGGCAGTAACTAGTTCCAAAGCAGCTTTGCTGGTGAGATGAGTTGCCATGAGTAGGGCACTTATGCTGTTGTGTTGTGGGAAGCATATCCTCATACTAATACCTACTTGGTATTGCAGTATGAGTAGGAGATGCCACATAAAGCAAATCCAATTTGTAGAAGCTATTGACATCTCTAGAAGCCAGGAGTAATGATGGGCTGCTTTCTCTTTGCCTGCACCGCAGCTCTATTGTTGTTTCATGGTGTCGTGAGGCATTGTTATTCATAATTGTTCATAAATGTGGTGATTAAAAATGTCAGAGCACATAAACTGCTTTGTAATACTTTGTATTTATACCAAGCTATTTATTAATTGTGTAAATTCCCAACGTATTATTACTTCACCTTAATTGGTGTTTGGCAGTGTGTTAATCTGCCATACCAGCTCTCTCTAATTGCCATTGGCTTTCTATCGTGTCTGCTATTAGCCTGTTCTTAGTGGTCTCTTTGGTTCTGGCACCCAGGGGAGCAGGATGTTGTTGACTAGGTTGATGTGATGTGTTCTGGGGACAACGTCAGCATTTGTGGGAAGCCCTGTGCCAGTACAACGATTGTGAAGGTCACCAAACAGGGTGAGAAGTGAAGACATGTCATAGCCTCATCTGCACCAGAACTGACTCGGCAGCACTGTGAATACTAAACTAGATCAGCTTGACCCATGCACATGGAAGCTCTGTATTACCTTGCTCACTGGGGGAGTGATGGCCAGGGCTGTGCAGCTGTGCCTGAAGGGTGACATTAAGCAACAGGATAATCAAAATCTACTGTGCCTTAATACTGTGAAGTAGTTTTCTTGCTTGGGGAACGTATTGCCAGCCTTTCTTAGTATTAGGTGTTTTGGAGTTGGACAATGATGTGAGTAGGCTGTATAGTTTTAAAGTGAATCCAGTCTTTAGAGATAGTTGAAATCTCCAGCTACCATGAAATACGTTGTCACTTCAATTACAGTTGCAAGTACCTCTCTCTTATTTGTTTCCTGTAATACCAGACAGACTAGGTAAATATATATCTTTTTTAATGAAGCACAATATAGTTTTTAAATGGTTTATATCAAGTTGTTTCCAGTTTCTTATAAACTCCTGATTTCTAAATATCCCATTATTTGTACCATATGTTTCACTGAAGTCATTGTTACCAGTACAGCAGAAAATACATAAATAATCTGGTAATTTAACATAAGTTTGTGATTTTTCTTAAGTTACTGTCAATCAAATATCATTAGTATAAACTGAAATCAAAGCAGAGCCAAGATCTGTAATTAAATCATGGAGGATGAGAAAATAAGGAATACTTTTGTAGGCTGTCCTACATACAGCTGTCATTGTGTTTGTTAGCAGAGAGAACACAGAAGTCTTGAAGGAGGTGATTTTTCCTGACAGTGACGATGCTGTTGTCAAACAGGTTTCAAAGTACTGTCATGACACTTGGTATTAATCTTATTAATTGTGTTTGGTTTTCACTGAAGCTAAATATCCAATGCTATGTGAGGGAATAAACCGGCTTATTGTGATGACATAATAGGAGAAGTCAAAAATGGTTGTGGAAGATGCTCCCAGCTTGCACCCTTGTTGAGAACAGGGTGACGGAGAAAGTCTCCTTCCTCTGAAAAAGGAGGTCAGAGAATGGAGCTGGCAAGAGAGTCAAGTCATGCTTCGGGGAAAAAACTCAGCATTTCCTGACCAAAAAATGCCCTGATTGCCCAATGCAAAATACAGCTTTTTTCCTTCTGTCTCCTCTCAGTCCTTTTTCAGTAATGAAAAAAAGGGAAAGGAGAAGGAATGGATCATAAGAAGAAAACTACGGAAGAGGAAACTGGGAAGGGAGAACAGCCCTGGATCCTTAACAGTTTGTGGGGATCCTTTTAGAAACATTTAGAAAAATCTAAAATCTATGAACATTTTCAGGTTTGGGAGAATGTCGTTTTAAATCAGAGGTGGAAAGAGAAAAAGCAAAGACCACTCCAGGTCCTGTAAATCTCAGTTCTCCCAACAAGTGCAAGATATCACTGAGGAGAATTACTTATGTGACCAGTGGTCCTTTTTTTTCCCCATTAAAGAGGGTTTTTTCCAGGCTTTGAAGGTGTCTTGGTTAACAGTGCATAGCTTGGGCTGATGTATTTTCCACCCATCCTGGTGTCACTACATCAGCAGGTCCAGCCGCCTTTAAACCTGCACATTTTCTCCTCATCAGCCTGTGTTGTTGCCATCTTCGATTTTGCTTGGTTTAGAGGTCTGTTTTCAGATGAAGTCACAATTGCATTACTCTAGGTCTGTAGCTAGGAACCCAAGTTTCCCTTTCCCCCTTTTCAGGGGAAATTAGTGATGACAAGGTTCTCCATCTCAGGTGAAAATCCTATTGGGCAAATTTAGTGTATTCCCATTATAGCTCTTGTATTGACAACTTCAAGAAACAGCCAATTTAACTACATAATGAACCCTCATCTGTTCTTTGGCTATTCTCTGTTCTGCTTTTCTTCTTTCTGGAATTCTCTTTCTCTTCTGAGTCTCCAGTTCATAGCCCCTGGCTCTGAAAATGCTATTCCCGAACCAGCCCTCTAGGCAGTCACTGATGCATGAAATAGAAATACGTTTCCTCTGCCAAGGTAAAAAGTGAGAGGCCAACAGTAGGCTTTAGCTTCACAGGGCAAACCACAAATCTGAGAGGGAGATGTTCCCTGCGGATAAATGACAGCAATCGGAGTGTGCATGACACTGGGTAACGCATTGTTTCAGTGCCAAGAGCAGTGTTGGAGATGGAAGATAGGGCTGCTTCCGAGATGACTGCTGATTTCACAGTTGCCCTGAGAAGCTGTATCGATGTTGAAGAGGAGGAAGCGATGAAGCTTGACTTCACCAGGCAAGAACAAGCAGCATATGTTAGGGCTGTGCAGTGATGGCTCCTCCAGTGTTTCTGTTGTAAGCTCCATTTTTCAGGGGTTTATAACTTGCTCATAAAAATTTACTGCAAGCTATAATTTGGCACACAGGGTTCCAGCCTGAGAGCATACTGCTTTCCTTATTGAAGCTGCAGTTGGTTTATTGACAGGCCTGTTTTCAGATTGCAAGGGAGTGATGAGTGAAATAGAAATCTAATTGTTTCAGAAACTTTTTTTCCCCTTTTTAATACTCTCTAGCCCCACACTGGCCTTAAACATCTACTGGTGCCTTTGAGTATCACAAAGAATTAAAGCTAGTTAAGAAATTCACGTTTAAGTAGTGGCTACTGTGCGTATCATACTTGCAGCATATAGCCTGAATAACCCAGTGCAGCTTTCCAGTTTTCTAGGTGTAGAAACACAGCTGAAACAGAGATATAAAGTGGGATAAAGTGAAGCAGTTATTGTAGACCTATATAGCAGGACTGATTGTGATTTGGGCCAGGCCACTCAATTTAACCTATCTGCTCTTGCAAAGACACCAGAGATCTTGTGGGTCAGTTTTTCAGGTACCGCCTTTCTCTTCTGGAGATTATATGTAGGACTAGAAGCAATTTTGCAGTTACAGTTTAAGCCATTGAGTATTAAAGCTTCTGATTTAAAAGCTCAGTCATGGATGCACAATTTATTGACTGTTCAGAACTAGTGCTGCAGGCTTTGCAGATCACAATCACGGTGTTTCTGAACACTGGATGCTAATTGTGGTCAGTTAAGCAAGCCCCTGCCTACCTGCCAACATCCTGCCCTTCAGTGTCACTCACACACAGGCTGATATCCCTTGGGCAGTTCAAATACCTTGGCCTTTCAAATACCATGGAAGAAATGTTGAATTGGCAAAGCAAAGCACTCAAATTGAAAAGGATCTCTGCGGGCTCTATCCCACACTCCTGTGCATGTAATCCTGCAGGTTGGAACTACCTACACCAAGCTACTTCTATGGTGGAAATGTCACAGAAAATACCTCTATTTATTCAGTGCAAACCAGTTCGCAGTTTTTAACCAGCTTTACCTAATACTGTTGAGTAAAAATATGCTAACTATGTGTCCAGGTTTACAGATGACCCCTTTGAGAACCTGGGCCTGAGCAGGCTGATGTTGCACATACAGAACACTGTCCTGTCCCAGCGCACCTTTTGGATCTAAGCAAGCTGGTATATTTAGTTTTCAGTACCATAGCCAGTGTGAAGCCGTATCTTTCCTGACAAAAGAGGTTTGTGAAAACAAAACATATTTGGAATGCTTTTGAAATGTCCTGCATCCATCGTGTGGTAACGTGGAAGAGGAGGGGAGGCTGGCGTTGTATGAATTCAACTGCTGGGGCCTCCTTGGCCTTTCTCTGGACACATCAGAAAATTGGTTCTATCTTTACCTGTCATAAACAGGCTCAGGCTCAGTAGGTGAGCCCTATCTCAGGTCTGAATTCTTTGTGTGGAATACCAAAAGCCCAAATCTCTGTAGCAAGGTGTCAGATCCAACTCTTCTTCCTTGGACCCAGAAAAAAGGAACTTACACTCTCAAAAGGTGCTTCTGCTGTCACTGGGTATTTGTAGCCTCATGAAGCTTAAATCTGTACTTCTTGTTTGACTGATCTCCCCCCTTTGAGGTTTGTTCTGGCTATTTCAGGGCTCCTGTTGCACCCTTGGGGATACAACTTTGAAAACGCCTTTAAAGAACCAGTTTGGCTGTACAGGTACATACCAAAAAGACCAAGCAAAGGGATCGGTGGCCTGTGTGTGGTGACAGTACTGCAGCAAATCAAGTGGAGACATCACTGCCATAGCTGTTTCTCTTGGCAAATGCTGACAGTGTTCTGCATCCTGTCACAACTGTCCTACACTGTTTGTGATCTTCATTATGCAGACTGTGTATGTGTAGGGATTCACCATGCTAATTTGCATAGCTACAATTAGAGAGGCTATTCTTGAAAGGTAATGAATTACAGATGGTGTAGTCGCTATAGATTTATTTGGGAATGCTCAGTGCATTTGCTGTCTCTTTCACTCAGGGACTGCTATCGCAGAGAAATTACGTGGACTGAACCTTTAGCACTGATGTACTGGAGAAACCAAAGTTGGTTACAACTCAGCACCGTGGGAGAAGGAGCAGCATGGAGGGAGAGAGGAAGGGTGCAGGTCCTGATAGGGCTCTGCATCTCCTTCCCCAGCCTCCTGTGTGACCTGATCATCTGGGGAAGGGCGTCTGAAACCTTGCTGGCACCAGGAAGCACTGATGGGCTCCTGCTCTCTGGGCCCTTCCCTCCAGTGGCCCTGCCATGTCCCCAGCCTCACAGCCTTCACACGTAGGGCTGGCAGGAGCCACCGGCCATTGCCCTGGAAGGGCAAGTGCTGAGAATGGCAAATGTCCGTGTTCCCTCTGCGGGTGTGAGAGGCCTGGAGAGCCAGCAGAGCAGCTGGGTCATTGCTGCTGCACAGTGACACTTTGGGGGGGAAGGAGACACGGCACAAACAGATCAGCCTGTGCTGCTGAGGAGTGTCTGTCCTTGCTTCTGTGACAGCTCTCACCAGAAATCAGAAACGTTCTCATAAACCCCACCATGGTCTGCACCATCCTTGTGCCACCTCCCAGCTCCTCTGGTCTCTTTGGGAGGATGCTGCTCTAGGAGGGAGGGTTGAGCTGCACTGGAGAGGCAGAGGAGGAAGACAGAATGGGCATTGTGTGGCAGGGGCTGTCATTGCCGAGGGGTTGAGGGAGTGTAGAGGGATAATGAATGAGAGTGATGAGAAATTATTGTTTTAAAGCAAAGACATGAAATGGCACACAATTGTGCTAATACAGAATTGAGATTGCCCAGTGGCTAAACTTACACCTTTGAGATTCAAAACAAGAGGAATTCTGGTGCCAGTTATCCGTAGCTCTTCTAAGGTAACACAGGGCAGGGCAGGGATGTGCAGAAGTTACTTAGCAGCACCAATCTCTATCTAGCCAGAGCAGCGATTTAGCTGCAGATTTACATGTGAGTCTCAGGTGTTTAACACAGCCCCCACTTTATTAACAAACAGAACAAAACCAGAAACTTGCCAGCCCGAAGCTCAGTTAACCTGAAGTTACCAGCAGACCACTGCTCTGCTCTGTTCTGGAGCACCCAGTGCACGTAAGCACAAGGAGGTGGAAGCCAGAGTGAGAAAATGCATGGGTTCACACAGGCTCCAGTACAGGCTCGGCTGCGCCACAGGAGCTGGCAAAAGCCACTGGGCATTGTCTGCCTGCCTTCTCACTGCCTTCACCACCCTAAGAATAGCTGACAAGCTGAGAAGGTCTGTTCCCACAGTGAGGGATATCCTGGCCTCTTCCAAACCCAGGATGGTCAGCAGAGGGGTGATGTGGAGGTGTTACCCTGCACATAGAAACTAATTGCTTAAAGCAGCCCCATGGGTATAGGCATAGCGTTTGAGAACTTATGGTAAGGTGTTAGGGTTCATTTTCATGGGCAAACCTCAGCCTTTCTGTGACAAGTAGAGGTTTTGTTCATTGCAGCTCATGTAGCTTACGTCTGCTTTATCAGGAAAGCACACATTCTGCACAGGTGCCGAGTGTGACTTCCAGTGTTATGGACCTTTGCATAGAAAGGGCAGAGATAGGATGGCTTTGCTGAGCTTTTCTGTCTGGGTTTCAGAGCATGAATTACGACCCTCTTTACATCTTTCTTTTCCTCTTGGCTTTTGGACATTTGGCTTTGCTCTTGAGGCCATGCTGCAAAGACAGCACTGAAAGATTTTGTCAGCAAATGCCAGGGCACTCAGAATGCTGTTTATCTGCAACGATTTATGTCAGGACAATCAGATGCTCTCTTGCCCTCTGTGTTAGTGTATGGAATGATAAACATTATCAGGACATCGTTTTAAAAGCTTAGGAGATACTTCTTATCTGCACCAACTAAAGGATGTGATGCCTCGTGTCTGCGTACCTGTGAAATGTAAGCTCTGGAAAATGAGTGGTAATATAATAATCACTTATATTTATGTAGAGTCTTTCATTTCAGCAAGTCTGAGGTTGTTTCACCAAGGCATAGGTCAGGCTGCTTGCCTGTGGAACACTTTGCAGGGCATAGAGGCTTCTGGCATAGCAAGGAATAGAGAAATCATACAGAGCTAAGCAGGGATAAGGGCATTACACTGGGATGCAGTTTTACTGTATAAATAGTATTTACTTAAGAGATTGGAAAGTGATCCTTCATGCTTCCAACTAGCATCCAGCAACCTTGGCTATCGTTTCACAGTGGATGGGCCCTCGGCAGCAAACATGGCTTAAAAAGTTCTCCCCTGGCTGCTCATTCATGCACCAGGGTTTGAATGTTGCTCTCCCTTGTTTCCATTATTTGTGTTTATGGAATCTGCAGTTTAAACTGAACAGATCCTGATGAAAATTGATGTTCTCAGTTTTTGACTGATAAAATGACTGGTCTGGTTCACAGCATGGCTCTGCAAACACTTGTCTTGGCTGAACTGAAGCATGCAAAACAAAGGAGGAATGAACAAAAAAGGGTAGAAAAAAGTGGCAAGAATTCCTTAAGTCAGTTTTGGTAACAGCTTTATGATGCTGGGCCCTGTGTTCAAGTGAGATGACACCTGAGGAACACACCAACAGTGGATTTTGGTCATACTTTGTATGTGTGACAAATACAGTTCAGTTTTGTCCAGGGCAGCTCATCCAAGTTACCTTTGCTCTAACAGAAAACTCCTCTTCAGCACAGGTGCTGAGCGTGACTTCCAGTGTTACGGGACACTGCAGAGATGGCAAAGATGGGGGATGGCTTTGCTGTGTACTGATGTAAAAACAGCATTAGTGGATAAAATGCAGCATTATGTACCTAATGCTCTAAAGTTTCCCCCTCTAGAAGTCAAAAGGAAAGAGGCCTTTATTTATTACATCTTCTCATTCCCTTAGTTGTGATGCCTAAAGTAAATTACTGCATGCCACTACATCTAGCGACTGTAGAAGAGTGTTGGGGTGCGGCTCCGTATTTTGATGCTATCTCAAGTAACCAGCCCAATGTTCAATATTTAATTAAAAGCAGAAAACTTGCTGCAACTAAAAGACAGGGATCCAAAGCCCTAGGAATGGTGGCCTGCCTGATACTTCTAACATGCTAATTGACAAATCTTGCTTTACAGCTGCATCTGGGACCAGTCTTTATATGTCCTTTATCTCTTTAATTCCTTCTGCATGGAACAAAACAAATTGTAAATGAAAAACACTGGCTTATTGTATTCATCTGAGGACATGCTAATTGGAAATGATTGCTTCATACTGGGCTGGATTCAAAAATATGTACATCTCTCTTTCTCTCTTTTACACATAAATCCATTAAATACTTGCGCTGAAACAGGAATGACGAGGTCAGAGGGAAGTGAGATAAGTAAACCAGAGACAGGCACTTAAGAGGGATCCATACAATGGGCAAAGTTCCCGTGCCAGCTCCCAGATCTCTTGGCACAGATGTGATTGGCAGAATCTACATTTTCATTACAAGCAAAACAAAACAAAACAAAACAAAGTTTTGAGCCTTTAGGTCCACAAAGATAATTTGAAAAACATGAACAAGAAATGGCTGGTTTAATCAAATCTTGCATTTTCTTAAGCACACTTAAAGCTAATAAAGAAGAAATGTAGTGTGGTGTTGGGTTAAGGTTTGATGGAAGAATTGCCTGTACTTTATTCAACCAGTTCAGTTTCCTTCTCACAAGTGAACTTGGGGTAGAGCAAAAGGAGACCCATGAGAAACCTTAGTAAGGAGAGACTTGTTAAAAATCTCCTTATTTTTAATAATTATATAGTATTTTGGACTAACATAAAGGGATTTTGTTCAGGTTCTATCACCTGAAAACCTTACCAGAAAACCTTTAGATTACTTCAGATTTGGTTTTATTTTTGGTGGGAAGGGTTGATATCAGATGAAACGTGGAGCCTTGGGTGGCATGGTTTAGTGTGTGGTGTCCCTGCCCATGGCAGGGGGGTTGGAACTGGATGATCTTAAGTGCCTTTCCAACCCGAACTATTCTATGATTCTATGTTTGTTGCACGCTGGTAGTGCCAACTTGAAGGATTAAAGTAAAACAAAAGACCAGTTAATGTTAAATGAACCAGAGTCCTACATCACAGATCGCGTATGGCCCTTGTGTTATAAGAGCAGACGCTGTTCCAGTTAGGAATGCTGTGCACACAAACAGAGTATAAAGTCCCATACACAACACTAGATCAAAGACTAGTGGTAACTCTATGTTTCACTTGCGAACTGTTTCTGACAGATCACAGATGCACTGCAATAAGCTCCTTCCTGGCTAAATTGCCAGTTATTGAACAGTGGCCAACAGCAAAAAGTGGGTCATAACAACTTTTCTTTCCTAAGCCAGAATTACATGTTTTTATGTTTATCATCACCATTATTATATTGCCATTTACATCCCAGATCACCTACCCAGCATTGGAAGGGCATGAAATTTGGCCAGCATTATGTTGTGCCCTGGGTTTAGAGTTCACCAGGTTTTCACAACTTCTCAACTGGCATTAAAAGCAACAAAAAGTGAAGTTTTGACTTGCAGTGGGCTCCACCTCCAGGTCTCCTGTCCTCCCACAACTGTTAGCATGCATTTGGAGCTGCACTGCTGTGTTTGGCATAAAACCTTTTTGGTTTTCTTTGTTTATGGTCATTTTAAGATATTGGATGAAGGTCCATGGGTTTGCATCTGGGACAGCTGTGTCAACTTTTTACTGATAGTCCAACCCCACAGCTTAGAATCATAGAATAGTTCGGGTTGGAAAGGACCTTAAGATCATCCAGTTCCAACCTCCCTGC
>NDXB01010962.1:573-12418 GCA_002631895.1 Agapornis roseicollis | reverse complement strand
CCTGGGCATGACGTGCTATGGTATGGAATACCTCTTTGGTCAGTTTGGGTTCTGTCCCTCCTTTCTCCCGGCCCCCCTTCTCCCCGGCAGAGCATGAGGCTCACAAAGTCCTTGGTCAGGGCAAACATCGCTCAGCAACAACCAAAAACATCGGCCTTATCAGCCTTGTTCCCGGGCTAAGTCAAAACACCAGCTACTAAAGAGAAGAAAAACTGACTGCAACTGCTGAACCCAGGACATTGTTTTAAGTTAAATGAATGCTAAACATCAGCTTCAAGAACTTTTCACAAAGGATCAGTAAAGTCAGTGACTGAAATACAATGTTGCAGAAGGTCCCAGTGATGAATATAAATCTCAGCTTCACCCCCAGTCACACATAAACATGTGCTTACGTACACAGTCCCCAGCATTAGTTACTGCACTTACATTCTGAAGAACTGTAAGCCTCCTTAAAGCTATTGATCTGCAGACTTTCTGAAATTAAACTGCTAGGTATCACTGTGTTCTTGATATGTTACTGACTGTCTTTGGAATGTTTTGGGGAAAAAATGTGACAGAGCTGTAGGAAAAATGGCAGGGCTCATTTTTATTTAGTAGACAATTTGGTTATGCAGCAGCTGACCACAGAATTTTTGTTTCTTTCCCCAGCTTTCCTTTGAGAATTCCTCCTAAAATGATGGTATTTTTAGGGGGTTAAAGTGGCCTTCTGAGCCATGAAATATTTATTGATCTTATTCACAGAGGTTCTGAGCTCCTCAGGTGTCAAAACACTCACCTGCTGCTTTAAGGCAGTTTTGACTTTGCTTTACATCCTTCAGAGACTGGTTTGTGTGTGGAAAGAACACCCAACATGCCATAGGCCTGCCTCTCATTTATAGGCATTGCTCAATTCGCAGCCGTGATACTGAATCAAGTTTCACTCATCTGCAGTGTTCAGGGTCACCTTTATAAAAAGAAAGCTTTTTCACAACCACTTTACTGATGCTGTATCAGTGATTCAGAATGTGTTGCATATTCATAGTAGCTGATATGGGACTGTCTTGGATTTGTGATGAAAACAGTGTTGATAACACAGGGATGGTTTAACTGTTGCTGTGCAGTACTTTCACAGAACCAAGGTCTTTCCTGACACCCACCCCACTAGTGAGCAGGCTAGGGATGCACAAGAAACTGTGAGGGAACACAGCCAGGACAGCTGATCCCAAATGACCAGAGGGTTCCATACCATGTGGTGTCATGTTCAGCAATAAAAGCTGGGGAAGAAGAAGGAAGGGAGGATGTTCAGGATGATGGAGTTTTGTCTTCCCAAGTAACCATTAAGTGTGGTGGAGCCCTGATGTTTGGAGACCACTGAACACCTGCCTGCTGATGGGAAGAGGTGAGTGAATTCCTTGTTTTGCTTTGCTCATGCACACAGCTTTTGCTTTACCTATTGAACTGTCTTTATCTCAATGCATGGATTTTTTAATTTTTCTGATTCTCGCACCATTCCACTACAGGGGAGTGACCAAATGGCTCTAGGAAGCTGAGCTGCCTGATAGGTTTAAGCTACCACAGCTTGTTAAGCTGTCTATAAATCACTTCTTTCATCAAGTTCCTTACTGCTATTAAAGTTTTTGTTGCTTTTTCATTTCTTTTTCTTTTTTTCTCCCCCCCCCCAGTTTATTTATAATTTTTATTATTTTATTGTGAATTTCTTTATTCCAGGTTAAGTTTTAGCAACTATAGCTATTTNTTCTTTTTTTTAAATTTTTTTTTCTTTTTTTTTTTTTTTTTTTTTTTTTTTCCCCCCCCCCCCCAGTTTATTTATAATTTTTATTATTTTATTGTGAATTTCTTTATTCCAGGTTAAGTTTTAGCAACTATAGCTATTTTGCCTGTTGAAAGCATGTCTTTCTTCTTGACTTATTATTCTGCTTAGATTTATCTGTGGTAGCATTCATCTTATTTATCTTCATCCTTTTGAAACTTTGGTGTCCACAAGGAGAAAGATTTCACCGGTGAGTAATAAAACTTATGCTGTGGTAGGTTTTATGTCACCTGGGTAAACCACTTTTTGGAAATGCCTTTCTCCCCATCAGTTACCAGGAAAGCTCAGAGTGACTTTTTAATTTAAAATAAATGAAATATCTAAGATTTTGGTGGCAAGGTAAGACAGGTAAGATGGTGGCCACTGACAATATCCAGAGGACACTGGTTTTATCTCCTTCTAAACAACCTCTTTTTGCTTTTTTCAAAGTTCCACTCTCAAGTTGATTTTGTTTGCAGTGTGGCACAGAGAATACTGAGTGCAATTATATTCCAAATGGTGTCTTAATTGACAAGTTCTGCTGAATGTAATACAACCTAACTCACCTAGTTTTTGCCGTCTAAAGATTAAGAATTGGGAAGGAAAACAGGTCTCACTAAATTGGCTCAAGCTCTCTGCAACCATAAACCACTTACAGCTCTGACCTTGCTATAAAGAAACTTCAGATTGAAAATAGATGGCTAAGGCGACCATTATTTACAACACCTATATTCTAAATATATCATTTAAGAATACCTGCCTCTGTTCTTTTCCTTGAGTATAAAATTGCTTAGCAGCTTCAGAGTCTTTGAATGGTGTTGCAGTACACAGCATACTAAAACATGTATCATTTGGAAAAGGCTATTTCAACTCCTTTGCAAGTACTATAAGAATTCCTAGACTCATGCCACATAAACTCTTATATAAAAGATCTACATCAACACTGCCATCATTTACCTTGCTATGTATGCATGTTATTTTAAAATATTTTTTAAAAAAATCTGGACCAAAACAATATGATTCTTTCCTAGATAAGAAAAATATTTTTATGTTTGATAAATAATTATGATTTCATATGAAGTGAGTGTTCATGATAACCCAGCTGAACCCAGGACACTGTCCTATGAAATAATTTATGGTGCTATTGGGTTTATGCAAGGAGACCTCTAACTGGATTATTTGGTAAAAAAGTAAGAAAATGTACACTTAATACAATAAGGATTAGGTAAAAGGAAAAGATAAAATAAATGCAAAGCTTTTATTACAATTTACAAGTTCTAGCAGATACATGGATAGTAGCATCTTTTGAAAGGTGATATAACTTTTTAGTTTCTTTCTGTAAGCATCTCTCTTTTAAGGCACTTTATTGTCTTAATTAATGGTTAGTGATTCAAAAGTCTTTCAGTGAATTATCACCATGCAAATAATTTTATCACAGTTTAGAATGTACTGTGCATGTTCTTTGGTTTAAAGAATTCTGACATAGTTGAATATATTACTGTATTTTGATGGGGAAAAAATAAGATCCACATGGTTAATACTTAAAATTCTTTCTTCAAAAGGCTGCATTATTTTGAGAATAAATAACAGCTATCTCTGTGTTATAAGCTTTCATTTAGCATCACTGCCCACAGAAATGCTTTTACTTTCCAGACCAATTTTGAGCTTATTCTAAAGCGCAATTTCTTTTTGGTCATTAGATAAGTCATTAGTTGTGGACACAGCAATGGATTACTATACTTTCAAACTGAAGAGCTATATGCAACAGTGGAATGCAGCAGAATCATCAGATTCAGGCAGCAGAAGCAGAGGTAGCGCTACACCTATAGTAAAATCTTGGAAATTTTGTTTTCTGGCATTGGTGAAAACTATATTGTTTTCAGTATTTGTTGTCTGTCAGTATTTGACAGAGGTTCATACTTTCTGGTGGCTTGCAGTGATAGAAGCAGCTAATGGAAAGTTTCTAAATGGTAAAAATTGCCTTAAGTCTGTCTAAACTAGCCTCGCATTTGCCACAGGAAGAGCAAACCATTACATCTTGAAATTCTTCACCTGCAAATCCCCATATAAAGATCTAGGAAAATTTAAAGTGATAGCAGAGTTGTGGTCAAGAAGAGGTTTAAGTTCCCTGAAGCAAAGCTTAACCTTTGCCTTTGTAACTGCCACAGCACATATCTGAATACATATGAAAAACAGCACACAAAAAGCATGGAAAAATTTGAATCAGCATAGTAGAATTCTGGAAGAGAACTTGAAGTATTACATGTGGTTGTAATAATTTTTTGTTTTTCCTTGTACGCTCAGACTCTGTTCTGAATATTTGTTCTAGTATATAGAGAGGCAATTTTTTTTAGTTATTTGGCTGTGCCCCTTACTGTCATGGTAGGGACTTACACACTGTGCTATCTCCTGGAGACTATTTTATTTTTGTAATTTTAATTAGTTTAAAGTGACTCATCAATCTGTCTTACTAACACAACGTTTTCCTCATTGTAAACAGTGGTTTCTGAAGACAAATCAAGAATACTAAATGGTTATAGTGAAATCACTTAGAAAACAAGACAGGAATGTCTTAGTCAAAATGCTACCTCTAAATATGGTATGTAAAGATTCTGAATATATTTACAAATCGAATTCCAAGTTCAATTTTTATGGATTTAAAGACCTAGTTTCTCACATATTTCTATACCTTGCATATGGAGGTAATACCTTTCTACCTTTCTTACAAATTAAGTGTGTAATGGATTACTTCTCTTGCCCTAGTTTTCCTTTTGCTGTCCACTCTACACAGTACACTTTTATCAAGTAATGCCAGATAAAATATTTTCACACATAAATTTAGATGTGACAAAGCACCCTGTAGAACCACAACCAGTTTTAGGACTTTATGGGACTACTGAAATTATTTCACCATATAAATCCATTCAAACTAAATACTCATTGTATGTTTTAATTCTTTTCTGTGATGAATGTCACTGATAATATTTTTATAATATTAGAAATGTGGATCATATTAAGAATATACAATGTCACTTTTGAAGCTATAGCTCACCTCTGTACCTGACAAAATCTTGGAGCAGATTCTCCTGGAAGGCATTCTAAGGCACATGAAAAACAACAAGATGCTTGCTGGCAGCCAGCATGGCTTCACTGAGGGGAAATCCTGCCTGACCAATTTGGTGGCCTTTTATGATGGGGCTACGGAACTGATGGACAGGGGTAGAGCAGTTGACGTCATCTACCTGGACTTGTGCAAAGCGTTCAACACTGTCTCACACAATATCCTTGTCTCTAAGTTGGAGAGACATCAATTTGATAGGTGGACCACTTGGTGGTGGTCCTTCATTCCTTCCTTCCTTTCTTCCTTCCTTGGCAAAAAAAAAAAAAAATAAAAATGAAAGGATATTTGCTGGTTTACAATTGCACATATATTTAAATAACTTCTACATGATTGTATCAAAGGCATTCCATTTTCTGATTACTCAAGTCTTCAAAAAAAAATTAGTATTAAAAAAAAAGAAAAGGAAAAAAGCTGTCTTTCATCTATCATTGATTTGCTCATGCTAGCAGAAGCAGGAAGTACAATATGAAGGCAAAACCTTCAAGGGTAAATATTGAAAAACAGGTGTAATATGATTCTCTTACCTTTTAGCATTTGAATTATAGAAATCCAAATCATCACTCAATATCCTGACATGCAATATTTTATTGTTACTCTTTTTCTTTCTGATGCTTGAACTATTTCTAAAAAAGGAGAATAAGTTCTTCTGACAAAATGTGCTTGGTGTATGCAACTAATTCAAGGGTTTTGGAAGGACTGCAGTATTTCTTTCAAAAACAAGGAGATCAAAGAGAGATAAGCCATGGAGATTACATCAATTTTAATTTCAGTGGTCAAACTGTTAACAAAAACAACATTGTGAAGAAGTGAAGTCTAAAGTGTATGCAATGAAGATACAGTCTACTTAAAACAAAAGGAATGCAGCTACCATTTATGACTCTTGCAAAAGGCCACATTAAAAAAAAAAATTAATACTAAATTAAATCTGAAATTTAAACCAAACCCAAATCAGTGTGTCTTGCAAATGGTCTCCTTCACCTCTAAAAGAAAACTGTAAGGGAGCATTGGTTTGCAAGTAAAGAATAACTTGAAATTAATAATATGAAATTTTGGAGGTCTTGTTGTCAGCAGAACTGCATTTTCTGTAGCAGAATTGTAGCAATATATAAAATAAAAAAAAATGGAAAGGTACAGAGTTTGTGATATAAAAGGAAGAATGATGACAACGTTGGTACAATTAAAAGACAAAATAGTTTATAAAACAAGCTTATTAGCATTAAATATGTGTTTAGTGAAATATTTATACAGGGATCGGAAAGATTAGGTGGAAAGTATGTTATCATATATAAGAATACACAAGATTTTATGTAATAAAACTCTCTTCAAACAGTAGTAAAGTCAATTAGCTTAATAATCAGATCTGCTGAATTGATATAACAGGTCAACAGTGACCACAGGATAAGGAGAACTGGACAATACAGTGATTCTGTTAGTTGTTTTACACATGTATGGTTTCAATTGGTAGGAATGTTACAACAGTTTATTAACACAGAATGCAAAATGTAACATTTCCCACTTCTGTAGTGGGAACTAAAAAACCAATCCCTAAAAACCCAACTTCAACTCTTTCCCCACCTCACAAGTGGGCAAATTCACTTTATCTGCATTTACTCTCAATAGACCCTGCCATAGATAATGTAATTGTGAAAAATACTGCTACAGAAATGCATAATGTTCTTTAGAAAGAGTACTAGAATTTTTTTTTTAATCAGTTGTAGGAATATTCTTTTCCCTACCCACTTGAAACAAAACTGACAACAGCAAAAAATCTTCTCTGTTGTGAAAGGCTAACACAAGTATAGTCGATTTAAACATAATTAACAAGTACTGAAGTGAAAAAGACATTAAAGATGAAGATTGCTGATGACAGAAAACATTTGTCGCAGGTTAATAATCTTCCATTGATTGGGGTATTGATGCTATTCCCAAGATATAAACATTGTAATTTACAATAAAATTAATACTTCTTTGCTTTGACTTTTAAAAAGTAGCACATCATGACATAACAAAAAAAGTTGATATGCCAGCTAGGTAATTTAGTTGTACCTCCATTCCTATGAATCATGGCCAAGTAATTAATCTTTTACTTAGGAAACAGTGTTTCAGATATTACAGATATTAACAAAATACAGCAAGAATAATATTTTTATGTAAAGAAAAATAATTATTTTAACCTGGTTTAGGGAGTATTAATACTTTGGCAAAAATACAGAGAAGCAGAATTCTGCTATCAGTATATTGTCTCATTAATGGCTATTGCCACTGTACGACAGATGCTCAGATGCAGGAACTGAACCTGGATGAAACTATACAAAATTTATCATTGTTGCAAACAATAAGATTTGTAGAAAGTTTGCTACTTTGTATGCAGCATGTACTGCATTCAGTCTAATTGGTTTTTCATGGTTTTGGAGACACATTTCACAGATAGGAGTGCATCTGTTCTCCTCAAGACACACATTATTCTGATTAAATATTTGGAATTAAGATGGAGCGATTTCATGTGTTAGTTTTGATTATGATGGTTGGTTCAATGAAAAAAAATTGCAATCTCATAAGTATTTAAAAAAATCTGGTGGCATGACTTTGTGATTAAAAGTGTTTAATTAGCATTTCCTGAAATACTGGGAATTAACCAAAAACCAGAATTACTGTAAGAGTTATTGGAAATTTTTACACTGAAAAATAATGGGGATTTACATTTGTTGGGTTTTTTCTTTTTTTTTTTTTTTTTTTTTTCTATACCTCTGTCAGTGGGGGACCAAAGTCGTTAATTCTGTCTCTAGAAGTGAGGTAAATTTTCTTGTTAATTTCTAATGTGTTCTGATGCCTAAAATGTGGCCTTGTATCCTTTACAGCCACTCTGTCTGAGAGATTTTGTTTTATACATTATTTGCTGAGTGGTTACTGCAGGATCTATTAAAAAAATGGCAATGCACAAGAAACTCAAATTTTTCTACTTTCAGAAATAGGATCATATAATCATAGAACAATTTGGGTTGGAACGGATCTTCTAAGATCACCTGGTCCAGCCCTGCCCCCAAAGACCAGGGACATCTTCAGGTAGATCAGGTTACTCAGAACCCTATACAGAAAGACCTTAATGTTTCCAGGGATGGGGCATCTACCACATCGCTGGGCAACCTAGTCCAATATTTCACCACCATATTTCTTCCTTTTATCTAGTCTGAATCTACCTTCTTTCAGTTCAAAACTATTACCACTTGTCTCTCCAGATTGCTTGTAGGTCCCCTTTAAATATTGAAAGACCACAATAAGGTCTCCCTTAGAGACCTCTCCAGGCTGAACATCCTTAATTCTCTCAGCCTTTCCCCATGGGAGAATTTTTTCATTCCTCTGATCATTTCTGTGGCACTCCTCAGAATTCACACCATCAGGTCCATGTCCCTCTTGTGCTGTGGGCCCAAGAGCTGGATGCAGTACTCCAGGTGGCGTCTCACCAGAACAGTGCGGAGGGGGAGAATCACCTCTCTTGACCTACTGGCCACATAGAGTTAGGAAAAAAAAAAAAAAAAAAAAAAAAAATAATATATTTAAAAAAAAAAAAAAAAAAAAAAAAAAAAAGTAAATTATTATGTCTATTAGAAAAATCAATAAAAAAATTATATTACTGACCTTTAAATTAGGCAGCTCTAGAAACCCCATACTTGAAAGCAGGAATTTGACATTTTCCAATTATCATTATTTTTACACTGGGAACATGTTTTACTGCCCTTATCAGAATCCACAGAATACTGGCCAAATAAGAAAGTGCTGAGAAATGAGTTTGCTGGTGTTTGCTGAAGGCTTCGTAAACTTTTGCATCAAATATCTCCAAAGGCTTCAATAAGATGAACTGCAGTTCTCCTGACTATTCCCAGGTGATTCAAGATACATAGCATACAAACATGGAAAACAAGAGAAGGAAATTGTATCACTTGCACTCTCTGTTATCTGCAGAGTCCAAGAATCACAAAGTAGTTTGAATACAGAGAAGTGAGAGTTGGAACAAGGCATGTAGTAGAAGGCCTGATTGTCCTGGTTTCAGCTGGAACAGAGTTTTTTTTTTTTCCTAGTAGTTGGTTCAGTGCTGTGTTTTGGATTTAGTCTGAGAACAATGATGATAATGCACCGATGTTTTAGTTGCTGCTAAGTAGCTTTTACCCTTATCATGGGCTTTTAAATCTCTCAAGCTCTGCCAGTGAGGACAGGCACAAAAAACCGGGAGGGAGCAGAGCCAGGATACCTGAGCCAAAGTAGCCAAACAAGTATTCAATATAACATCACGTCGTGCCCAGGATATAAACTGTGGGGAGTTGCCAAGAAGGGATCAGTTGCTACTCAGGCCAGGCTGGGTATCAGTCAGAGGATGGCAAGCAGTGCAGTTGTATTGTGCTTCATTTGTGTTTTCTGAATTATAATTTCTTCCTATTTTTTTTTTTATGCTTGGAAAATTAAATTCAGATGTAAAATAAAGAAATTGCGTAAGGAAATAACAACTGAAAAATTGGATGCTGAGAAAAAAGAAATATATGGCACTGGTCGTCCAACTGATGGTAGGAATGAAGGTAGATTTATGAGAAGTAAAAATACTCATGTTTTCCCGCCATGTCCTTTAGACAGTCAAGTCACATTAGGCAAAAATCGTATTAAGGGAAGACTTACGTTTCTGTGTCCTTGCTGGAGATTTCTAAACTTTTATTAGGTAATATGGCCTGCTGCTAAGTTGGCACATAATGGCATTTGAATACAGATCTTTTTTCTTCTCATCAGAATGTGTTATTTTGAATAATTTTCTTTTAAATACTTTGGTGGTTTTAATGCACATTTGCAGTACTGCTTCACATGGAAAAATAAAAATGATGCCTTGAAATGTTTCAGAAAGAGTAGATGAGTTTTGAATATTCAAACCTTGTGGAAGATCGGAAGTATTTTTTGCTTGCTTTCTACATGTAGATACTCTCCATGTTTTGGATTAGGAAATCTGCCAAAAAAGAAAAAGCAAACAGAAACAAACAAACCAGCCCAAAGAAACTCAACCTACTGACTGGTGATATTACTTGTTTAATATTTCAACTTACATCAGAGTTAGGCTGTTGAGATTCCAGTGTATTCTGTCAGTGTATTCTGACTGGTTTAGATAGCTGTGTAGTATTGAATTTCACTAAATTGTGAGCTTTTCTGAGACAGGAAGCCTGGAGGAAGCTACTAATATAAAGGAAAGATACATCTCACATAACATTAACCACTTAAAAAATAATATCATTTTTCTGATCATTCTTTAGTTAATGGAAAGAAATTTGTGTATTCCCATAGCAAATTATTCCATACAAAGGCAATTATTCACTCTATTCTAAAATTACATGAATCAGTACTCCAACATGATTTAAACATTTCCTTCTTGATTGCCATGAGAAGCAGCATAAAGTGCATTAGCGCAGTAGTAGTAGTAAAATATTAGTTAGTAAAGTATTAGGAAAAACACATTTACCACTAGCTTTGCTAACTCTTTCAGGAAGAATATACTCTTTGAAAGAGGCTGTTTTGCTGATTAGAATATAACATTGTTCTGGGTTCATCAGTAGCGGTTATTTTTCGCCTTCTCAGTAGCTGGTGCAGTGCAGAGTTTTTGACTTTCAGCCTGGGAACAGAGCTGATAACACTGATGTTTTTAGTTACTGGTCAGAATGTTTACTCTGACCAAGGACTTCCTGAGTCTCATGCTCTGCCAGGGAGGAGGAGAAGCCGGGAGGAAGCAGAGACAGGACACCTGATCCAAACTAGCCAAAGAGGTATTCCCTACCACAGCACATCATGCCCAGGATGTAAACTGGGAGGAGTTACCTGACCACTGCTTGGTCAGGCTGGGTGTCGGTCAGCTGGTGGTCAGTGGTTGTATTCTCTTCCCTTGTTATTTCTCTTATCACTATTATTATTGGTGGTAGCAGTAGTGATTTGTGTTATACCTTAGTTACAGTACTGTTCTTATCTCGACCTGTGGGATTTGCATTATTTTGATTCTGCTCCCCATCCCTCCAGTAGCATGAGGGGAGGAAGAGGGGGTGTGAGAGAGAGACTGCGTGGTACTGAATTACCAGCTGGGCTTAAACCATGACAAACATATCTAAAAGTATCAATATTTTTATGGAAATAATTATTGTGTACATGTTATGTCTGTTTAACAAAATGCTTGTGGTCTAGAGATGAAGACAAACCTTCAGTAATCTCTTGGATTAACAGAAGAGGAGAAACATTGCTGGACCATTTTATACCATATCAGTATTTTTAAATAAGAAGTCTATCTGGTTATGCATAATGGGTAAAAGTAATATTATTTAGCATATTTTAGTAGATGTTTAACTGAACAATATCTACATTTAGATACAATATTTTTCAATGAGGAAATAATCTTACTATTTTTTGTCCTTGTAATAAGCAGTTGCCATAGGCAATCATGTTATTCATTCATATCTTTTGAATTATTTTCATTGCACCTATTGCCTTGCCATCCATGGGTTTTTCTTTAGGAAACATTAATATTCATTAAGACCATTACTTGCTATTGGCAGCACAAAGACTACCAGAAGTGTTGAAAATGGCAATTAATGGATTGATGCATCATCAAATTGGCAGTGATGAAACAGTAACAAAATTTGGGACAACATTTTCACTGTTAACAAATTTTCTCTTAAAGTTTACAGATTCTGAACTAAAAAATAATGTTCAAGTGAATGAAAGATACAAATCTGGGGTTCTTTCTGTTTTAAGAGCTATTTCACCCATCTTTTGCACCTTTGAAATTAGCATTAGAAGAAGCACTAAAGGCTAGAAGAATGTACCAGTCAGGAATAAATGATGCACTGCCGAACTATGCCTTTTTGTATCCTTAAATGATTCTTTCCCTTCCTTTTTTTTTTTTTTATATTTATTTTTTT
>NDXB01010961.1:26095-114756 GCA_002631895.1 Agapornis roseicollis | reverse complement strand
AGCGGATCCACCAAACCACACAGCTTGGTGTCATCGGCAAACTTGCTGAGGGCAATCAATCAATCCCACTGTCCATGGCAGTCAAAAGACTTTGTGGTTTTTATTGTCTACTTGTTATAAAACTCAGTGCATTTAATTTAGTATCTCAGAATTATATAATTGCTTTAATTTGAGGATCTAAAGGTGCTTCACAAAAGTTAACAGATTAAATAAAGTCCACACAAGTAGCATGTTGAATACCACTGGAAAAAATGTAAACTATTGAATATATATAGTATTAAATACTCTGATGTCCAAGCATTCCCTAGCAATCAACAGAAACCTGAATATTTCTATATATCAAACTCAAGACTCTCGATATCATTTCTATCTGGGAAAAGAATCCCTAATGTAAAAGATCAGCAGCCAGTCATCAGTGTTTACATAGGGCACAAGTAACCACCTTACACAGCAGTAACTGCTACTCAATTCTTTTGAGTCACCCAGACTAGAACGCTGATGTTTCCGGCATTCAGCATTGACTGGGCAGCCTGCAAGTGCTACCTTGGAGGTATCGGCTAGGTCCAAGGCAGGTGATGCCTTTAGTGAAGCAGGTTTAAGCTCTAAGCTGTTCAGCAAGTAATAACTCTTAGCACACAGCTGACAGCACTTCCTGTCCCTATATGTCACTTCATTTGTGTCCTTTGACCACAACTTTACTAAGCATGTAACACTACAGCTTCATCATGAACTATCCATATTTTCTAGAAAAAGCTATTGTGGAATGATGGAAACATCATTTTTCATTACATTTAACCACCATGCAACCAGCTTTATGTAAATATTTTCAGCACTATAAGCACCTGAAATAGAAAATAATTGTCTACTGTGGCAGTCTCAGTTCATCTTCTACTCCAGACTGCCTGCTACTATTCCTACCATCAAAACCTATTGAACATTTTCTAAATGGTATTTTCAATACATTTACTCCTGGTTCTTTTTAAAGTTCCAGTTTGTAAAGGCCTTCTCTGTTCAGTATAAATACAGCTTAGTAAATAATACTAATTCTATTCTTAATGTACTGATCTGGCCTTATTTTAGCCAAAGCAATGCCTAGAGATGTATGTTATGTTTTTAACGTTACCTTGTAGGGAAAAAAGTCTGTAAACGTATCTCCTTTTTTGTTTCCAAAAGTCCTATAAAAACTGGTTTGCAGCAGTCCCATCACAACAAATGAAGACACAGCATTTAACTCTGAAAAATTCCAAACCTACAAAGAACTAGAACACATAGTTGTGCTTGGATCTGGTTAAAGGAATGGATATTACAAGGAGGAACATAGGAACATGTCCCCATATGGGACAGCAGGAAGTATGTTATCTGCAGAGCCTTATACTCAGGCAATTGGGACTCCACAAGTTCAGTGTAAGGTAAGTTTTGTAGAAAACTATTATGAAAAGGAAAAATAGAGCGAACAGGTGTCTTGGCAGCTTATACATCTGCATTTACAGAGAAGAAACCACATCTTCAATACCTGAACAGTTCCTGTATACAGGATGACTAAGACACAGGGCATTTTCACAGTATCAGAGTAAATAGGAACTGATGAAGATTTTATGCACAGTTTAGACAGAACACATTGTTTTTAATGTACTACTGCCTGATTATAATTCTGAGATT
Organism: Agapornis roseicollis; assembly: GCA_002631895.1. Classification (NCBI taxonomy): domain Eukaryota; kingdom Metazoa; phylum Chordata; class Aves; order Psittaciformes; family Psittacidae; genus Agapornis; species Agapornis roseicollis. The sequence goes on along the minus strand of NDXB01010961.1, from coordinate 113,097 downwards.
TCACACACTGAAAATAATGGGACTAATAAAAGTTTTTTGTAACAAGAGAACCATTGTATCTATGGCAACAGCAACTTGAATGAAGGAGTTGTTATCAGTGGTTAGAGACTTGGGGAGAAAAAGATACAGATACATATACAGGATCTTAAGTAACAATGTGATTCAATATGGGTACACAGGAGGCTGGAAAAAAGTTTGAAGAGAAGCGTAAGAGTGTAGCATTAGACAACGGAAAACAGTGCAACGTATTTGGATGGTTTTCCCACATAGCGTGTTTCCACATTCCAAATGTTGGCATTTGTAACAATTTTAGTTTATACCACATACTGGGGATGTGCATGGTATCACAATTCTCTCAAAGAAAAGAGCTTAAGGCAGGTGTAAATGAGACACTGACTTTGCTAGTGGAAACGAATGAGATAAAAGGAATCAGTAGCAAAGTTCAGTTGGCACGTTAGGAACTCAGTGAGAGGCTCTCTTTCCTGGTTTAGGTTGGGATAGTTGATTTCCTTCCTAGTAGCTGGTACAGTGCTGTGTTTTGGCTTTAGCCTGAGAACAATGCTGATAATACACCAATGTTTTAGTTGCTGCCAAGTAGCACTTATCCTGATCAAGGACTTTTCAGTCTCATGCTCTGCCAGTGAGGAGGGGCACAAGAAGCTGGAAGGGGGCAAAGACAAGACACCTGACACAAACTAGCCAAAGAAGTATTCCATGCCATACACTTGATATATAAAGGGGGGGGGGAGGTTGGCCAGGTCACGCCGATTGCTGCTCAGCAATGGGTCAGACATTGGTCAGCAAATGGTGAGCAATGTATTGTGTATCACTGCGGTGTGGTTTTGTTTGTTGGTTGTTTTTTCTTTTATTTTTTTTTCCTCTCTTTAGTTACCTCCTTTTTCATTATTTTTATTAGTATTATGTTGTACTTTAATTATGAAACTGTTCTTATTTCAACCCACAGGTTTCACCATTTTTTTTTCCAATTCTCCTCCCCATCCACTGAGGAGGGGGAGTGAGCCAGTGGCTGCTAGTACTTAGCCACCAGCTGGGATTAAATAACGACAGTCCTTTTTGTCACCTGAGCAGGGACATGATGGATTGGGATAACAACAGATCTGACCAGTATGTGTTGAAGCAAATTTGTTATAAGCATTCATATTTTTTGGTTTAGTAGTTGCTGGTCACAGTGTTGATTTATTTGCTCTTGGAGTTCTTGCATGTATTCTCAGAACTGCATTGTGTCACACCTTACTTGCAGCCTGCATTTACTATTTTGGTGTTTACCACCCATGGAGCCTGGGCTAAGGTTCTTGTCTTGTTGTACTTTATAATATTGGCTTGTGATATGATAGACTTGCTGGTCATGAAATTAATTGGGTACACGTACTCAGCATTGCCATCACCCCTATACTTTAGGACCCATTTATACCTCTTGACTTTTCTCCTTAGAAGAGACATCCTGGCACACCTTCCCCTTCCCCACCAGGCTACTTATAGCAGTGTTTGAGAATTTTGAAAATTATGAATATTCTTGGAATGGTGAAACCAGAATGGTCATAGAATCACAGAATAGTTAGGGTTGGAAAGGACCTTAAGATCATCTAGTTCCAACCCCCCTGCCATAAGCAGGGACACCTCACACTAAACCATACTGCTAAGAATCAACATGTTGCTGAATGTGTTTTAGGTCTTGTTTAAGCTTAAGCAGCTACTTAAAAATACCACCCAGAGATAAGTCCCAAGGCTGGATAGTTCTGAGCGGGATAGCATAGGCAAGTACCTAGGCCAGTGGGCACCTCCAGTATTTTGTAACTTCACCCCTGAACAAGTGCAGTCAGTTGCAGAAAAACTGAATGGTGTTAAAAAACTGTTCCAAGAGTTCCAACCACAAAAACACCTGTATAGACCAGCATCTCAGCTATTAATAGTAAGCATTCTTCTGCTGAAGAGAGAGGATATAGAAGGTACCCACCACAGGGTACCCTGTGGTTTTATGTGAGGAGCATGGAAAGGACTTGAGGAAGTGGCATGGAAAATGCACCTCAGCCCTAGAGGCAGAGGTACATGAATCCCAAAGAAAAACAATCACAAAATTGATGTTCTCCCAGGAAAATTGCTTTTCTAGTTTCCAAAGGGCAGTTTCCCAGTCAGAGTGAGAGGACTGATCTTACCCCTGGTCCTGTGGTAAAGAATTCTAATCTGCCTTTACAAGAAGTAATTGGAGAATCCTCTGACCAGCACTAGAAGGGGCCCTGTCTCCAGACAGGTGGAGGAGAAGGACAACGGGGTTTACTGGACTGCGTGGATCAGATGGCCTGGCACACCACAGCCACAGGTGTACAAGGCTCTAGTAGACACCAGTGCACAGTATACACTGATGTCATCAAGGTGTCAAGTGGCAGAACTCATTTGTATTTCTGGAGTGACAGGAGGATCCCAAGACCTGACTGTACTGGTAATAGCAGGAATCATTCTGCCATGGACTTGCTATGCAGAGCAAAACTTCTAGGTTATATCGAAAGCAACTAAAAATATGTCTGACTGACACCAAAAAAAATAAATTATAATCTTCAACTTCCTAACTCCTGGTTGGGGTGTGTGTGTGTGTGTGTGTGTTATACACTACTATGATAAGAAGAGATATTTTCATGACATTGGCACCTAGGAGTCCCTGAATAGGATTCAGGTATACACCATGCCCATGGATTCCACACTAGTCAGTTCATGTGGTCTATTTTGACAATGATTTAAGGCTTGTACCAGAAAACAAATTTTATGAACAGGAAATCAGTTGTTACACAATTTATACTCAAGCTTTGGACAGCAGATTGGAAGTTTACCATCATATACTATCTGGAGAGATTTGGCAAAGTGGACAGGATGAATACAGCTGTAAAAAAACCAAAGTGCATTATCAGAAGCAAAATAGCTGAAATTAAATGTTTTCCATCTATTATAAGTCCATTAGAACAATGACTGAAATAACTGAATAAATCAATTTGCTGTAGTGCAGCAGCTCCTAACAAAATTTCAGGATGGCAAAACTAAGACTATTTAACACAAAGGGTGATTTCATAGAGCACAGAAAGAACACAGATCAGTGCTTCTTAAAGAATAAACAACTTACAGTCTGGAATGAAAGGTTGTAGTATCAGCCCTTCCCTATACTTGAAATACCTTAAAAATAAGAGCTGTTACAGGTATATACAAGTCAACAAAAAATTCATCCGGGACAACCACTATCAATTAACAACAACTCCTATCAAGTACTTTGTTTCATGAATGTGACCTATTAAATTGTAATCACTTGTGCTTTTTGCAAATTATGCAGATTCCTATATGATGTCCTGCCCTTAACCATGGAATTGGTACAGCTGGTACCATTCCCCAGCTGAAAATGTACTGGTAATTGTCAATTCAGCAGACCCAGAGCTACTAAACCTCTCGGGTAATAAGAATCTCTTACAATTACTAAACCTCTTCTTTACGGGGTGCACATTGCTTGTCCAAGGACTTGTTTCCTCCTCCACACAAATTAGGAGAACACAAAAGAAATGGGCTCAAAAGGCCTTTTATCAGCTGTCTCACAGTTTGTTGAAGCTTTGTCAAAGTAATAGCCAGCTGACATTAAGACAAATAATCACTCAGTTTTTACTCTAAGTAATGTTACCACACATGAAAATTACTTGAGAATAATAGTAAAAGGGTGTAGACTATTACTCAAACTAGTAGCTGTAATAGAGAACTATGCAGAATTCCACTAAAATGCTATTGTTTCTCTTAAACCTCTCAAGTATTAGCTGCTGTGCTGTTAGTAGAACTTTATTGCAGTAGTTAAGGTTTACAGAGTCATTATCTTTAAACATTTACCAATTCTGATTCTCCTTCCAAGAACATTACTTTCCCAGCATCAAAGCCTGTACATATCTGCTGATTCATCCTTTTGGTGTGAAACAGAGGAAACTGAACAATTTAAAACATTCTGGAATATTCCAGCAACCATGCCTGAATAAAAATGTTTAGCTATGCATATATCAGTTTCACATGAGACACAACATGAGATACAGATAAAAATATTGAAGAAATGCAGACAACTAATGAAATCTATCTAATACCAGACGTAATGAGAGAAGATTAAAACTCAGCTGATGAATGCAAACAAGCTGATGTCTAAATGCAGGTATGGCTGGCAAGAAGGGTGCCTGGAGACAGATGGGAAGTGTTTTAAGGAAGTTATATTATTCAGAGCAGAACAGGTTCTTATATGAATACTGTTACTGCATCCAGTGACTTCTACCTTTACTATTCACTGTATAGGTATATTTAATATAGGCTGACAGGTAAGTATGCAGAGTTAGGCTATGCACAGATTAGGTATGTATTTCAGGGTTGGCTTTTAGTGCTCGTTCTGATGCTCCTTGTGATACATGAAATTATTCTGAGATGTTTTCCCAGCTTGAGCCATTCTGTAATTGTTTCCTGCACATAAAATGAGTACTTCATAGCCATGTGGAAAGGATGTTGGGAACAGCTTCTACCAGACTAAGTAAAAATATACTGATATTTGGCAAGTATGGATGACAGCCAGGAATTACCACACTGTCAACTGAAATGAAGAATCTGATTAGCTAAAAAATGAAGACTTTATAGGCCCCCTTCAGATACTGGAAGGCTGCTATGAGGTGTGTAGAGACCTCATAGCAGCCTTCCAGTATCTGAAGGGGGCCTATAGGGATGCTGGGGAGGGACTCTTCATTAAGGACTGTAGCGACAGGGCAAGGGGTAACAGGTTCAAACTTAAACAGGAGAGGTTTCGATTGGATATAAGGAAGAAATTCTTTCCTGTTAGGGTGGTGAGGCACTGGAATGGGTTGCCCAGGGAAGTTGTGAGTGCTCCATCCCTGGCAGTGTTCAAGGCCAAGTTAGATGAAGCCTTGGATGATATGGTTTAGTGTGGGGTGTTCCTGCCCATGGCAGNTGAGGCACTGGAATGGGTTGCCCAGGGAAGTTGTGAGTGCTCCATCCCTGGCAGTGTTCAAGGCCAAGTTAGATGAAGCCTTGGATGATATGGTTTAGTGTGGGGTGTTCCTGCCCATGGCAGGGGGTTGGAACTGGATGATCTTCAGGTCCTTTCCAACCCTAACTATTCTATGATTCTGTGATTCTAAGGTCATAAATGAACTGATCACAGTATGTGAGAACAAGGAGGGTGAGCCCACATCAACAATAACATCTGATTTACAGTTCTAACAAAACACAAAAGTAGAGATCACCTGCTATCAACTTCTGCATGACTGGCATGTTCACATTTGAAACAGCTATCATGCACAATTCCTCTTCTGGAAGACCAGACTTTTTCCCTTCTGTTCACTTCTGCTCAGTGGAAGACCAAATTCATTCCAGACTGGGGCAAAGTCTGAGCTCAAAAAACAGTTTTGCCTGTGGATGACACACAGAATGCTGTCCTTTATCTGTTCTTCAAAGAGTTTTATGTAAACCTTGTGATAGATAAGGCATTATTATCTGTAATTAGAAAAAAATCCAACCATAATTCCAAAATTTAAAGTAATACCCACATATACCCAGATGGGAGAGAGGAGGGTGAAAGTTTAGCTCACGCATGGCTGCTGCTTGACCTTCCACATATGTCACTATCATAAGCTCTGGCTATGTAACAGCATGTGTACACACACGTTAAGTAATGTAACAGACTGCTATTAGGTTAGGTGGCATTTTAAAGAGTATATTAATAATGCCAAAAATTAAAGAGAGAACTTTGTATTTTACCTTGGATTTACCAGCCACAAATCTTCTCAGGCAATTTCATGCCTGACTCTGTTACCTTACCCAATGCCCCATAGAACAGCCACTAGTAAGCCATCTTATGTTCCCATGTGCTTATAACCGTAAAGTTCTAACGGTTTACTTTCACCTGCCGTTCTGAACCCCCCCCCCCCAGCAGCCCCGGGGCCGGCCCCTTCCCCTCACGACCGCCGCCTGCCCGCCGCAGGACCTGCCGCTCACACCACCGAGAGCAGCGCGCTAAACCGCGACCCCTGCGCCGCCAAGCTGCCGCGCGCGGGAAAGTGGCGCGGGCCACGTGACTGGGCGCTGGCGGCGGGTCGAGGAGCGGGGAGCCATGGCGGTCACGCCGTGGGGATTCCGCGTCGTGGCGGCGGGCTACGAGGAGGACGACAGCGACGACTGGGATATCGGCGTCGTGCGGCAGGAGCCGCTGGTGGGGCCAGAGGGGGTGAGCTGGGGTCTTCGGCCGGGCGGGCTCGGGGCGGGGGAGTGCGGCCTGATGCCGCGGTAAGAGCGTGGGGCTCGGTGGGCCTTACTGAGGAGGGGCTGCGGCTGGTGACCCCTCTGTGGTTATTTTTCAGCAGGGTAGTGGCGGTGTGCCCTCAGTACAGGAGTACAGAAAACCTCTACTAACAGCCCCCACCCATCCACCTCTCCCCAAACTAAAGTTTTGGAGGGTGTCTTCCTACATGAAACCTTAATGGGTGTATATTTTTTTTTAACAACAGACCCTAGCCCTTATTTTATAGTGAGAATAAATTTGAAAGCAACCAGAGGCTTATAAAGCTGTTTAAAAACTGTGAGACTCTTTGCTGCTAATGTGAAGATTGGTTTTGTTGCATCTCACAGGTGTGAGGCATCTGGTAGTGTGAGGTAGAGGCAGATCTGCAAGGCCCATTACCTCTTAGTTTAGCTGGAACTGGAGAGTGGAAGTAGCTCAATACTTGCTGAAGGTTATAGTCAGGTTTTCAGGTTTTTGATCTTTGAACTGAGGTGTCTCTTCAGAGGTATGTGTTATTTGGAAATTGTTGGCTGAGTAGGATTGGCTGTGTCTCGACCTCTGTTTTTTCTAGTCACTAAGCACTTAGTAAAATCTTTACAAAAAATGTTGGAAAGAAAGACTACAATGTGCTGGGGAAAACTGTGTAATTCTCAGTTCTCATGACGTCAAAATCTGTTGTGAAATAGGACTTCTTGCCATACCCACTTATGTCTGCAAAGAAGCTAGTGAATAGTTTTCCACTTACGGGTTTTGTATAATCTAGATAACGCCAATAGTGATCTTCAGCTGCATCTGTATCTTTGATAGAGACCGAGTCTGTGATGGTTTTGAAAGAAACTTGAGTCAGGCAACTGTCTGATGCATAAGCTAGGCGTTTGGTCAGGGCATTTTTGAGCCAGATCATTCATAATGCAGCAGCACAAATACCTCTCCCACAACAGGAGTGGCAGGAAAGAGGAACAGTAACCTTTCCCAGCTGTGAATTGGGGCTGTATTAAGCCAGACAGCTAGTCACAGAGCTACATTGCCCCAGACTCTCAATTTTTATGTCTGATAGATATATGCTTTAATGTTGTGATTCCAACATGTGAAATGTACAAAAGAGGTACAGAAATCTGTTGTAAAGTTTTTCTGCACCAAAAGATGAAAAATAATCATAACTGAAATTAAACACCATTAAGAAAAACAGAGCAGCATAGGAGGATAGTAGGTATGTTGAGAAAGAAGGTATTTTCAGAGAATGGAACCTTTCTGAAAAGTCAGATTTAAAACTTAAGTTTTACTGTAGACCCATAGCAGGTGTACAGAGATGTAAGAATAAAAGTTCTGCCTTGCTCCTCACCCCCCATTCTCTGCTTTGTCCTTACAGAGATCATTGGTGCTTTTATACTGAAATCAAGCTTTAGTTTTTACCTTAAAACAGGTACTGGGTTTTGACATAATTTTTCTTTGTCTATCTAACAGGATCAAGTGTTGCAGGCGGACAAGAATGAAGCATTAAGGAAGGCTCTGGTTTCTGGTGATCTGGCATTAATTGAAGAACTCTTAAACTCCGGTAAGGACAGTCAGTTATGAAGTTGAATTTTTTAATTTTTAATTAAACTTGGCAAGAATTCTAAAGCTTCAGAGTTTCTTGTTTCAAAGTAATGTGCAGAGTGCATGTAGGAGTATGTGAATATTTCCAATACAGGATACAAACTTTTACTTTAAAAATCAAGTTACTTTTTCAGTGACTCAGCATCCAGTATTCCAGCAAAGTCCTTCTAATTTCTGTTTAATCAGCCAGGAGCACTGAAAATTGATAAAACTGTAACCTGTGAAATATGGTGTTTCTTTGTTTTCAGATGCATCTTTAACCTGAAAATAACAGTTACAAACACTGAATTTGAGGTGGTTTGAATTGAGAGTAAGAATTCAGTGGGTGGTTTTAGGTTAATGTTAAAGGTTGCTGGGGGAGAAGTTGTCAGGAAGGGGAGGCTGGCTTTTTCTCCTGTTCCCCCAGTTTGGAAATTCCATTTTTGTATTTTTTTCAGTCACAGCACCGTTAAGTTTCTGGTATGTGCCCTGTATAATACTGCTGTCCTGGCAACATCAGCTGGACAAAGAATCTGTGTTTCTGAAAGGTCTGATAGGGTTATGTGGCATTTGTCACTAGAAAGTAGTTTGTCTTAAAACTAAATGCTTTTTTCCCTGTTCTGTTTCTCAGTAATTGTGGGTAATGTGTTTCTGTTATTCAGTGTTAGGAGGATTGGATCACTTATTGAAGCATCCAGGGCAATCAAAAACTGCATAGCTGAATCGACCTGCCTAGTGATAATTGTCAGGAAGTTCTGCTTGAGCAAGCAAGCAGAATATGGTAACCAAGAGCTTGTTCTCTGAGGAAAATCTGTCTTACGGCAGGAAGAAAATAGTTTCCTAGTTAACAGTGAGTTTCTCTGAGATAAAACGATGGCATTCCTTGCCCTTTTAGAAGACGACTGTTTCTCACCACAGTGGAGGAATGATTTTAAATTATGTAAGAACTATTGGACAGGCTGAAACACAGAAGTGTAATACAGAGTGAAATACATATTCTGTCTTTCTTTGGGAAAATATGATCTTATTTATAGAGTTTTTTGCAATATCTGTGCATCAAATTACGTAATTGTTTTGCCATAGCCATCCATATTTAATTGCTGATATTGCAGCCCAATAGCAATAGTTCACTTTCTTTGTTGATGCCTGTTACATACTGAGCGGTTCTGTGCCATGGGAAGATGGTGATAGGCATCTGTAAGTGTAAGGTCAGACCAGAGGTTCCTGTAGTCTGTGTCCTGTCTCCTGAAACGCACAAGACAGTATCGCAAAGAGAATCTGTCATTTCCTGAAAATAGGACTAAAAGTAAATTCTGAATCATCTAGTACGGTCCTGTAAAGTGGTAGAACACAATGCCTCTAACAGGGAGGTGTTTCTGAAGAAAGGTAACATTGTCCTTCAGAGGATTGATGCTCAGTCAGATTAAATCTTTGCCTCCAAAGTTGCCTTTAGTGTATGTTCAGTAGAGCTTGTAGGAGGCTTGCTACCACGACTCAGCCAAACTCAGTTTGTGTTGGAAGTGTATTTCCTAGCAACAGATGGGGCCATTCTTTCAGATAGAGTGTGAACGTGTTGTCTTCTAGCTTGCTTAGATATTGCTTTAAGAATCTGGTGCTGAGAGAGTTTTACAGAGCTGCTTTAGGAGATGGACAAGCACAATGTCTTCTCTTACCCCTCCTATAAAATGGTAACATACTAAGAACAATTTTCTAAAGTATGTGTCACATGAAGTAATGCAAGCAAGTAACAGGTTCAGATAGCATGTGGGTTTATTGGTCTGCTTTGGGACTAAAATACTTAAAACTGTATAATTCATAAATTTGTTTTCCTCAAATGGAATTAAAAATTACGACCTTATGACAGTTTAGGCCTCTTTTCTTGCTTTTGTTCAGCCATTCAGCAGTCTGTGCTACTCTTATCATTGCATGAGTGCTAGAGCTCATCCAATCTTTTGTGAGCCGGTTCAAGTAATTAAAGTAGTAATAAACTGGGGCGGGTGTGAATAATTTTTTCAGCCAGTTTAGGACTCTGAACCCTGAGTCAGGTGAGAACATAGCTGGCCTAGCAGTGGGAGACATCAGCAGCTTTGATTTAACTCAGAGATCAGTACGTCTATTAGAAGTTTTGTAGACAAAAGCATTCTAGAACTTTTCCCTCAGGTAAATTGGGTCTGAATGTGAATGAATTATAATACTAAGAGCTGTTCTTAAACTTGACAGTTTTGAGACTTCTTGTATTTTGGTGTCAAACATTAAATTATTTAGCATAAAGAGCTGTATGTAGAGGTTGCTTGTAATTCTTCAGGCATTTCCTTGTTAACCTTTCTGAACTTGAAGTTACATTTTTCTCTATAAAAACAGCCTTTCTACCATAACTGTTACAGTCAACAAAATACCTGAAAGAGATACCAGAGAAACTAGTAATCAGAGAAAGAATGTAATTCTTCCTTTGTTTTTCTTTTGCTTCATTTATTCACATGCTTCATATAGTTTCTGCTGTAGAGCTCATCTGGGGCCATACTGTATTTTTCCCTCTTGCTGATTAAAGAGGATATTTGCGTGTAACTCCGATTGTAAGAAATAGTGTTCCATCCACTTTGCTGCCCAGACATAATTTGTGAAGATTTGTGACTGAAAAGCTCCTCTGCTAATGCCCACAATGGTACACAGTGAGATAATGGCAGGTGGAGGAGCCCAAATACCCTGGCCCAGCTCTTCCATTGCCCATCATGGAAACCATTGGCCCATTACAAGCCCAGAGGAGCAAAGAAGCCTGAGGGTGGGCAGGGACGCTCATTACAGAGTCAGAGGGAAGGACCCCAGGCTCTCATGGGGTCCCTTGTGCCTGGGTGCCAGTGACTGTAAAGACAGGAGTGAAAGGATGTGCTAGCCATAGGAGTGGGACTGAGGCTCGGAGGCCTGCGTGTCTGTGATGCCAGCCTTGAAGAGATGGACTTCCCCCAAAGGGGAACAGTATGAAACCATTGCTGCTGTGTGAGTGCATATGGGTGCTGTGTTTGTGTTGATCAGTGTGGCAGGTGTGTGCCTGCTGGGAATCATCATCATCATCATCATGGCTTGACTTTGCGAATGAAGATTTGGGAAGGGCTTTACCCACGCTTGCTGCAAGCACGCTGATGACCAAGAAGGCCAATGTGGGAAAGGCAAATTTGGTTGCAAAAAAACACAGTGAAAGGTCTCCTTGAGTAGTATAGGCAGGGTGTGATTCTTTCTATGTTGTCTTTTCTTCTCGAGACTAGTTCTACGTGTGTTCTCAAAGGAGACAATGGCTTTATATATGGTGTGTCTCCAAACCTCCTGATTGGACCACTGATGGTAGTCAGTATGGCCAGGGCTGAGGTATTGTTTTGGGGAGTCCTTATATCTCTTCTTTGGGGCACGATCTTAGGGAGGCAGTGATCCTTCCTCCTAGAGATATGCCCTGCCCAGTGCAGCTGTGATTTCAGCAATATGGCCTCGATACTGGTAACCCTTGCTTGTTCAAGGGCAGTAACATTTAACATATAGTCAGTCCAATGGGTATTTAGAATTGTACGAAGACAGTCCTGATGAAAGTATTTGAGGAGTCGCAGGTTGATGGTGGTAGAAAGCCCATGATTCAGACCCATATAGAAGAGTAGACAGTACAATGGCTCTATAGACACTAATCTTTGTACTTTTCTTCAGGTGTTTATTGCACCAGACTCTTTTATGGTGTTTTCTGAAGGCTCTGTATGCCTTTGCTATTCTGTTGTCTATCTCTTTGTTGATCATGGCATCTGAGGAAATAATGCTTCCCAGGTAGCTGAACTGACTTGAGCTCTGACTTGCCAATGGTAATGTGAGGACGATGATAATCTTGTGGTGCAAGTTGGTAGAGAACTGCTGTCTTCTTCAAGCTGACTTCCAGCCCAAAAAGCTCAGCCACCTATGCAAAGCAAGATGTTAAACACTGCATAGCTGCTTCTGTGTGGGTGACAAGGGTGGCATCTTCAGCAAAAAGCAGCTCAGAGGCAAGATGATTTAGGGTCTTAGTGTGGGACTTAGTCGCCTTAGATTGAATAGGCTCCCATCAGCACGATATTGAATATAAATGCCATTTTGTTTGTCGAGGTCTACCGTAGCCCTTTGGAGCATCATGCTGAAGAAGATTGTGAATAAAGTTGGTGTGAGAATGCAACCTTGTTTCACACCATTGGTTATTGGGAAGGGCTCAGAGAGTGCATCTCCATATCTGACTTGCCATTACTGATCCTTATGTAACAGAATAATCATTTTGTGGAACTTGGGGGGACAACCTAATCGTTCCAAGATTAGCCACAGGCCTTTTCTGCTCACAATGGCAAAAGCTTTGGTGAGGTCAACAAAAGTTACATAGAGCCCCTTATTCTGTTCTCTACACTTTTCTTGCAGTTGTCTGAGAACAAATACATACACCTTGGTAGCTTGAGCAGTCTGACTTTACACCTTTTTTCTTATACAGAGTGATGATGATTATGAAAATCTGATGGTAATTTACCTTCTCCCCAGCAGCGCACAACTAGCTTGTGAAATTTATCGTGAAGTGCTTGGCCTCTGTGCTTCCAGATTTCAGGTGGGATTCGGTCAACCCCAGCTGCCTTGCCAGTTTTCACCTGCTGTATAGCCTTAAGAGTCTCTCCCATGGTAGGGGCTAAATCCAACCCATTTTTCACTACATGTTGTAAAATGAGCTGGATTCCTTCACCTTGGACTACACGGTTAGCACTAAAGAGTGTTTGGAAATGTTCGGACCAACAATTCAGGATAGAGATGTTATTTGTAAGAAGCGTTTGGCCATCTGCACTAAGTAAGGGGCTTTGAACTTGAAGTGTGGGTCCATACACTGCTTTCAGAGCCTCATAGAATCCTCTGTGGTCACCCAAATCTGCACATAATTGAGTTTTTTTTGCTAGGTTGAGCCACCACTTGTTCTGGATGTCTTGAAGTTTCTGTTGGAGTTTGCTGCATGCAAGATGAAAGGCTGCTTTTCTAACATGGCAAAGTGGCTGAGCGAGGCGTGCTTGATGAGCAGATCTTTTCTTTGTCAGCAATTCCTGGACCTCCTGGTTGTTATTGTCAAACCAGCCTTTGTTTTTCTTTAAGGAGAGCCCAGTGGATTCTACAGAGGCTTGCAGGATGCTATTTTTGATATGTTGCCAAAGCACTTCAGGAGAAGAACCTGTCAGATGGTCTTCAAGCCTAGTTCGAAGGTTAGCCTGAAAGCTGTCCCTCACTGCAGCTATTTGAAGATTATTAACATTGAGCCTTCTCCTCAGAATGCTGCCTCTCTTAGGTTTGGGCTCGAAGTGGAAGTTTGCAGTGCACAAGGCGGTGGTGTGTTTGACATTCTGCACTAGGCATCACTCGGGTGTGACAGACATCACAAATATGTCTCTGGCGCACTAACACATAATCAGTAAGGTGCCAGTGTTTAGATCAAGGATGCATCCAGGTTGTCTTCTGGCTGTCTTTTTTTTTTTTTTTTCTGGAAAATAGTGTTGGAGATGGTAAGCTGCTGCTCTGCACAAAACTCTAGCAAGAGGCAACCGTTATCATTGCAGCTACCAACACCGTGCTTGCCTAGTACACCTTTCCAGGCTTCAGAGTTCTTACCTACTCAGGCGTTGAAATCACCAAGGAGTATGATTTTATCTTCTGTAGGAACCTTTTGAGGGAGGTGACACAGGTCGAAGTAGGATTTTTCTTTTTCTGCAGGGTTAGCTTGCAGAGTTGGAGCATATATGCTGAAAACAACAACATGTTGCTTATTGTGTAGTGGAAGGCGTAAGAAGATAATTATGATCGGAATGACCTATTGGCAAATTTTCAAGTTTAGAGACAATGGAGTGTTTAATCATGAAGCCAACTCCAGGAAGATGACTTCCAGTCTTGGATCTGCCTGACCAGTAGAGTGTATAGCCGGCACCATGCAGGATGTTGGTGAACAAGACTGTCATCTCCTGGATCAGTCTCTAGCAGCCAGTGTCCTGAACCACCTGCGTGCAGGGTTGGGTCTGCAGCTTCCAGTGCACCTTATCACCTGCCGTTTCATCCCTCACCTGTCGCTACAGGGCTTTGCAAGTGTGGGTGAAACCTTTGGGCCCGTGCAGTAGACACTTGCTGGGAATACATGCTCAACCTCACTTTTGGTTACATGTTGGGTTGTACAGCTGTGGCAGCTGTACGTCCAACTCTGGCTGTTGGATCTGGCCTGATTTTTCACTGTAAATTTTTTTCTGGCCTTCTCTGTTGCCTTATAAGACTTCTTTAAATGCTCAAATAATGGTGCTTACTTCAGGAACAGTTTATGTCATGGGAGGGTCTGGGTAGTAACCAAGGGGAGGCATTTTCTAGTTCAGTCAACAGCTCCAATAACTGTGCAGCCAAGTAGCAACGTGACTGTTACTGTTTCAGTTATCCTTATCTTCATCTCAGACTCTAGCTGGTTTTGTGCACTGCAGGCAAACTGGAATGCTGTGGCATGAAGGACTGCAGCTAGTATGTATGCATTACTAAGAAGGATTGATCATGAATTCTGTGGCTTGTGGGTGTTAGAATGCTTCAACACCTGGCTTTCATTGAATGCTCCTTCTTTACTGATTGCTTCTACAACTTCAGTGATCTTAAACAGCTGAAGAATAAATCCAGCAGCAGTGACTTATTACTCCCTCAGCTTTGATGACTTTATGTTGCTACACTGAACACAGCTTTGACAAACTACCAAGAAAGGGAGGGTAAATGTACATTTTGTATGAAAAGGCATGCGTGTAGCTCAACTGTCAACAAGTTTCTTTGGAGATGGGTTTATTTTGTTTTATTGGTTTTTTTTTAAAGCAGTCTCTTGTAAAGAAGTGGTTTTGATTATCCATAATCACTTTCTGAGCAATATAGAATGAGCTGATAGAAACTCCTGTAGAGGGAGTAATATTTGAGGAAGGACTGAAGGAAAGATGATTCCTCTTCCTGCAAAATGTATAGAATTTATTGTCTGAAAGTTGTTAGATGAGTATCTCAGTCTGGTGCTTGGTACTTGGTGAATCTGGGAGGGCTTTCTGGCAAGTTTTCTTCTAGCCATAAAAGAAGATGTGACTGTTATAATGGGTAACAAATCTGGTGATTGTGACTGGATCTTGCACAATCTTCTTCTTTCTATCGAGATGGTATTTTGTTAGTATGGAACACAAAACTGGTATCTGTTAATTAACTGCCTTTCAATGTGTCCTGGGTTCAGCAGTTGCAGTCAGTTTTTCTTCTCTTTAGCAGCTGGTGTTTTGACTTAACCTGGGAACAAGGCTGATAAGGCCGATGTTCTTGGTTGTTGCTGAGCGATGTTTGCCCTGACCAAGGACTTTGTGAGCCTCATGCTCTGCCGGGGAGGAGGGGGGCCGAGAGGAAGGAGGGACAGGACCCAAACTGACCAAAGAGGTATTCCATACCATAGCACGTCATGCCCGGGGGGTAACTGGGAGTTACCCAGAAGGAGAGGGAACTTCCTGGTCGGGCTCGTTTTCGGCAGGTGGTATTGTACCCTCTTCCCTTGTTTTCCTTGTCGTTATTATTATTGGTGATAGCAATAGTGATTTGTGTTATACCTTAGTGACTGGATTGTTGTTATCTGAACCAGTGGGTGTTGTATTTCTTCGGCTCTTCTTTCCTCCCACTCCTACGGGAGCGGGGAGGAAAGAGGGGAGGGTCGGGGTGGGGGGGGGGTTAAGTGAGTGAACGTGCTGCCTAGCTGGGTTTAAACTACGACACAATGCAGAGAATAAAAGGAGCTGTGAAGCAGGAAAACCCTAGTCAGTATAATCTTAATTACCTGACAAGCGGTTTGCTTCCATAGCTTGGCTTGGAAAGGATCAAAGTTTTTCATTTTGATTGAAGAAAGTTACTGCACATAAGTGGAGAAAATAGAGATTCTGAGCACTTCTCTGAAAAAAAAAATAAATTTAGCTGTAAAAATAATCTCATTGTAGTCCTTCCGTGGTACAGAACTTGGTGAATTGAGAACTGAGCTTCCTCAGTGTCAGTTTTAAAAGTTATTTGCTGGTGTCCTAGATAAAGGTGCATTAGAAACATAAAAATGGTCTAAGAAACTTCTCTCTCTAGGACTAAACACAGTGTATAACCTTTGTAGTGATACATATTGAGAATAACATTTATAACAAGTATGTTTATTGTGGTGCAGTTTTATGATTTTAGTATCTTAAATTTTGACAGGTGTGAACATAGAATGTAGCTTTCAGTTTGGATGGACTCCCCTGATGTATGCTGCCAGTGTGGCTAACTCTGCAGTAGTACGTCTTCTTCTGGATAGAGGTGCTAATGCATGTTTTGAAATAGGTAAGATGTGAATGAACAGTACTGGTTAGTAATGCTC
Source organism: Agapornis roseicollis (assembly GCA_002631895.1). NCBI lineage: Eukaryota > Metazoa > Chordata > Aves > Psittaciformes > Psittacidae > Agapornis > Agapornis roseicollis. Next base: position 96,814 of record NDXB01010961.1, on the reverse strand, counting down.
AGTACTGATATTGTCCTATCCTTATTCTCTTTTGATATATATAGGAAAAAAAATCAAAATTCACAGGTTAAAGGGGGCCTAGTCTAGATTTCACAGTTTTTAAGTAAAAGTAGTAGTTTTAAAGTAAAAATTGTGTTCTTGGAACTGATGTGGAACCAGTTGATGGGTTTTCTTGTTCTTTCTCTCTCATTCTGTCTTCTTCACTGCCTCCCAATTGCCAAGTACTTTTTTAAAAATAAAGTATTTGGAAATATTTGTTCAAGAATTTTAGGCCAAAGTTGGACAGCTAAAACTTCCTTTTTTTATGAAGTATGTACACACAGAAACCGGATAGAATCCCAAAGAACAGGAATAGCTTTCCAGTTTCTGGGAAACTAATGTGGACTTTTCTAAAACTAGAGCACATTTTTCTATAAAGTGAAAACTGTTCTTCAGTGTCTTGCTAAGTCACCATATACTGCAAGAATTCAGTGAAGCTTCAAAGTAATCTCAGTTCCTCTATCAATTTTAATGGCATGATAACTTTTTCTTGCTTAAATTACTATTATTTTCCTTCATTTTCATTGTGTTGGAGAAAAGTTAAAGAAAAACCACAGCCGTGTAGGAGAAACATATGACACACAATACTGCCAAGTGCATAAAAGCAGTAATCATATTATCCAAGAATTTGCCAGTGTTTGTAATAGGGGTAGACTGGAATGCAGAGGATACAAATCTACCTCAGAAAATTTTCTTGGGCTTCTTAGCATCTGATCAGAGTATGAGGTTAGAGTAGATTGCCTGCACCACAAGCAATCATGCCTTCAAATTACTGTCCTTGTAGCCAACTTAGAACTTCCATCCAGCTGCCTATACCTATGGCTGCCTACAACTCACACCTGGTCCTTCCTGATGGCTGTAGAGAGCTATAAATGGTGCAGACACTGCTGTGGGCAGCAGTTGCGGCTGACCAGTTAACCAACATGCGTGTCAAGTTTCTTCAGTGTGTGCCCAAATGTGTTTGCCCTCAGTCACACCTTGCTGCTAGGATCAGGTTTCTGAGCTTGTTTCCCTAGTAGTTTGTATAGTGAAACAGTAAGTAGCTGCAGCATATGTAGCAGAGCACTGTCCACCAGAGCGCTGATTTAGGTCAGGCCATGTGTGTTCAGTAAAGTTATGCCATCCTAAAATGCTACTAAATGTCACCAGTTGTCCTGCTTTTTTTTACATCAGTAGACAATCACATAACTGATCCTATGCTAATTATCCTGTAGTGCTTATAACCCTAATAATAGCTATACTGTTAATCACTTTTTGTCATGTTTCAGTCTTCTTTCTAAGTGGTTAATTAATTTTAGCCTTTTTGTAGTCATGAAGAGCAAGGAACTAAAATAACATTCACTGTGTGATGGGATCAGAGTGCGGAAGCCTTGGAGTAAATTCACTGGCTCATCCGGGTTTTTTAGCTAGGCTGAGCATAAACTGATCTTTTTTGCAGTCTCATACCAGTTTTTCTCAGCAAAAGAGAAATCTGAGAATTCTGAAGTGTTTCTTCCCCTTCTTCTCTTGCTCACATGTATGAGCTATGAGTATACTACCAGAAATTAATTTCCCTCTCTTTATCATTACCTGAAATACTGAATACAAATGTAACTGGTTTTTAACGGTGCTTATTACTTTTAATGGTGCTTATTACTGCCTTTGCTCAGTGTCCTGCCATCTTTCCATTCATGTTGTTATTGATAACCAAGTTAACCATTTGAATAAGAATCTGTCAGTGTGTTGATTAATTTACTAAAATGTTGGTTGTTTATTGTTCAGGAGTTCTGAACAACAGGAGTTTTCCTAAACTTAAGTTTTCATATAACGTTGTATTACATGTGTTAGAGCTTTTACAGGAGGAGCTGAAAATTAGAAGATAGTATATTAAGAAACAGATGAATTTGAATGCAGAGCTAAGGTGGTGTCAGGGACAAGAAGTGGTAAGAACTAAAGAAAGCAGAGAGGGGTAAAGTACAGAACAAACTTTACATGTTTAAATAACATCTGACCTCAGTTGAAGAATGAAGGTGTTAATATATACACAGTCTTAAAATACCTACAAGAGAATTAGAAAATACATTGTAACACTTCATGATATGGTCTGAAGTAGGTACAGCTAAAATTGTACTTGTTAAAACATATTGTTAAAGGCATGTTTGAACTTGTGAACAAGTTTGTGCAACAAGCAGAATGGGCAGTTATTCAAGTGGCAGTCTTCTAGCTGACTCTAGGGCCAGCTGACTCGCTAAGGTCCTTGAGGTGTGATGCTTCCCACATCCCTAGGAGAACCATAGGAAAGGAGATCTTCCCTGTTCTGTGGGCAGACAGCAGTGGTATAGAATTCTGATTTGTGAGCCAAGGTGGCATGTAACACCCATCTGCCTTCAGAGCTGTAGCAGCTACACTGGTTCCTCTTGATGAATCTTTATGGACTGTGTAGATGTTCTTTAAATGCACATCTAAACCCCAGCTTTTAATCTTTCTCTGGCTGCTACTGTACCTCAGTATTCAGGTAAATTTCCTTCCTTCTCCTTCAGCCATATAATAAAGCCTTGTTACTTGAACTGTCTTTTATATGGGCCTCTCTTCTCCATAGAACTGATGTTGCTATGTTTTTAGAATACATTTCATGCACTTCTTTTATCTATTTCAGTTAACTTTATTTGATTTGTTTCTTCCCTTGACTGTATTTTGTGGAGAGGTAGAGAGGAACAGGGAGTGAATCTGCTGGTATAAAACAAGATTTGAGGAACAAACACCTATAGTTAAGCTCCTACTGGTTTGGGGTGTGTGTGTGTGTGTTTGTGTATACATAAAGAGATATCCTAGACTTCAGTAGGATTAGATGGTTTACTACTGCCATTCACTCTCATCTTTCTGAGTATCTTCTCAGATTCCTTTACCTTACCTGTTAATTCGAGTGACCTTCGCTGGAAGGAAAACAAATTTCTTACCCTTTTCTAAGTATTTTAGAGTATCAGAACCCCATTAACAAGTCTAGCAAATGTAAAGGCCTTTAAAGGAGCTTCTGGATTAGCACAGTATTTACACAAGTAATTCTCTAACTGCAAATTTCAAAACAGATAAGTACACCGTGCTGATGGCAGCATGTACTGCACATACTTCAGAGGAAAACGTCTTGAAGACTGTAGAACTGCTGCTGTCAAGGAATGCTGACCCTAACCTTGCTTCCAGGTATCAAAAAAACCCCCATGTCTGTGAATATGTCATAAAATTTAATGTTAATGTACAGAGACATCTTTATAACATAGCTGTTGTTGGTTAAGATGATGTGTACTTCATTAGCTTTTTATAACTTTGCTGCTGTTTCTATATAAGGAAAGATTAATGTCCAGATATTCATTTCTCCTTGTATAGTCATTTGTCTGAGTAAGACAATGATCAGTATTAATTATGTTTGTCAAAATTAAGTATGTACCTCAGCTGAACAAGATATAAATTGAAGATAAAAACTACTCTTAATAGTTCAGTTGACTGCAATATAAGGACAAGATGTCCTCTGCCTTTTACAAATCATACTGTCTCTTTTGTATGAGGATGTAAGTTAAATCAGTTAATTCTTTGTTTAGATTCATGTTCTCCTTTTGAGCTTTATGTAGGTATCTATATTCCTTTCACAGAGTATATTTCTGCTATAGAAAAAGAAAACTTCTTGGTAAATAGAATGCATTTATTCCAGTACAATCTGGAATAATCCAGACTAAAAGGAGATTTACTCTCTTAAAAACAAGTAACAGCTTGTTTCTGGAAATACCACTTTGTGTCTCAGGAGTCTGAAGCAGTGCATTGTGAGATGTCTGTAGTTGCATAGTCTTGTGCAATGTTTCATTTTGCATCACAAAGGAATTCTGGGCTGAGCAAAATAAACTCCCTCTGCTGGAAGAAAATATATTGAAACAGCTTGGTTTTCAACTAACTGAAATTTATTTTTTATACCATTAATAGAATTCAATCAGTCTGGGCCTTGAACCTCATGATATTGCTGCCGTTAGATAGCTGAACGTTAGATAAACATCCGCTTTTAAAAAAAACGGGTAGTCGTAACATCATTAAACTTTGTCCTAAGTGTTTGAAAATGTAAGGCAGAGTGCAGAGCTGCAGGTGTACATTTGGAAAGGCCTTTGGTTAAACTTCGGAAGAGAAAAAAAAAAAGTTTTGATTCTGACACAGGAGGTGAGACTTTTAAGGGCAAAACTTTATGCATAAACTTAGAATATGTTATGCATAGTTGGTCTTCACGTACAAATATTTATTTGATATCTCTTTGTTTCCTAAGACTTTGTGCTAACAGCAGTTATGCTTGCATGTGTCAGATACAACGTCCACTTGTGGGTTTTTTCACTTTTGCAATGGTAATCTTTCTCTAATGAAAAGATAAATAGTGACAATAAGAAATGTCGTATTTGTACCAAACAAAAGTAGAAGTTAGATGACAATGTCTGGATTTATCAGAAATCTTTGTGCTACCTTTATTCCTTTCTGGTATTTGATGTCTGTGCATACCACTCCCATCATTACATTTGCTCGGATAGCAGCTGCTGCTTCTTGTGCACTTCTTCCGCTGTGTTCTGAAACAAAGGGATGAAACGCATCGAACCAGCTTCTGTAAGATAAGGTGTCAGAACAGACCCTCTGTGTGGCACTGTAGTTCCATTTCTGTTTCATTAGAGCTATATGTTCTGCAGGAGAGCATCAGAACAGTCAGTGAGTTTAGATTATTGTGAGAGTACTTTCTCTGTGATCAATTTACCACAGGAGTTCAGAGCTACGGCTCACAAAGTTTGCCTGTCTTTGAACCTAAGAACTGGAATGATTTGTGGAAGCTTCTCTTTTGTCCACCAACAGCTGAAATGTGTGTCAATGCAGAACTTGCATGTAAGATAGAGTTTAGTGTTTGCCTTTTCGCTGTTGTGCTGTCAGGACACCCAGTAGGCTTCTGTATTTCATGTCCTCTGGTGATACACAGAAACTTGCAAATTTTTTTTGTCTAATTCATGAAGTGTTCATGGAGTGGGGAGGGGTTAGTGAAAAATAAAATCATTTTTCAAATGTAGTCTGAGAAAGAAGATGAGTTTAGGAGTGGGTAGGTAGATGGCCTCTTTGTGATAGGGTGGAGTACTGAGGAGAAGGTGTTCAGTAGAGTAACTTCCAATATTCTTGCCAAATCAAAATTGAGAACTGAATATGGATGGCTGTAAAAACAGTTTGGTTGATGATGAACATAGTGTAGCAAAGCATAGGTGCTAACTGAAGAGTTTTGAAAGATGAACAAGAAATAAGGTAATGGCTAGGTGAAACAGGAAGGCATTGTACGAACTCTTGTGTATAGCCTTTGTAGAGCTACTACAGTCTGAATACTTCATTTAAGTGAATGCTACCTTGAAAAATTTCTTCCACTTATCTTGCATCTTTCACCTCCCTCTTGCTCCAAAATGTAAATGATGTACTTTGTCCTTTGTAATGCCTGGAAAGATTTAAGCAGTTTTTTTAAAAAAAAAAAAAAGAATAAAATCTCTTTTAACCTGCAGTGCTTCCTGGAAGATATGCTGGGGTTTATTAACATTAAGCTGTGATTTTGTTTTAGGCAGAAGGAGGAGGCATGACCAACTGATAACTAAATTACTGCTTCTAGAATTACATGTCATAGGCTGTTTAGTAAATACGAATTTCAGTGACTACATCCTCCAAGTTCTTGTTTACATAAGTAGACTAAAATAAGCCTAATGGGTTTGGGGGTAAGGAGAGTGTTTTGATGTTTCATGCTAATGGTTCTTTGTTAGAAGAAGGTACAAACAGGTGAATGGCTGAAGTCCTCTTTATTTTGACATAATAATCTGCTGTTCTGTATGGGATTAGGTATGTGTTTGATTGTGTGGCATTTTTTTTTTCCTCTTTAAATTTCTGGCACATTTGAGTCCTAGTCAGTGACCAAGCCTCTCTTCAGTGTTTCTGCTCTGAAATAGTTACAAATTTTATGTATGTTTAAAGAAAAGTCTTCATAAAATGTTGGGTGTTTTTTGTCTCTACTTAGTGTATTATAAGAACCAGACTTCTGCTTGTCTTATCATCGTACATGTTAAAAGTTGAGCTTGAAGCGTACTGTCATGTATGCATATACCTGAAAATATGAGCACTGCTCAGGTCTTCTTTTAAGTTGCCTATGTATACTCATTTATGCTTGCAATCAAAGCAGTTTTGAGGAGTATCAAAAATGGTTTCATGATGAAAATTTTGGTCTAATTTACCTTCTTGAGAAGATGATAATGGAAGGGAGAAGTTGTCATTGCATTATTACCCAGTTCACAAAGTAGGTCTGTCTTCATATTTCATAGTCAGAATAAAGCAGTTGTGTAACACCTCAATTGCAGCAAGAAATTCATTGCTACTGATAAGATAGTAAGTCTCTACTGCCACATAATGATCTCAAAGACATTGATGTGATCATTGTGTGATAGTTAACCATGCCAAAAGCAGCAAGTACCTTTCAGTCAAGGTAAATAGCCTGGAAAAAGTTAAAGCATGACAGTGCATTTTACAGTTGGGGCAAGAAAATGAGGGAATTTAATACTGATTTAGTGGAGGTTTTTGATCCACCTCAGAGCAAAAAATACCTTGTTAGATTTTGCTCTATTTACTTCATACCTTTCAGAGATTTTTTTATTCTAGCACTATGAACTTAGGATAGTGGGGCTAAATGTAAAAAAAATCAAAATGCAAAATTACGTTTGCAAAGTAGTGTGTTTGTTTGGGCTATGTCCATACATCTTTTATTCCCTCTTATACAGTTAGGGAGAAGTCAGAAACATGGTAAATGTGCAAGTTTTGTGAGTGGAAGGAGTGGCTTTAGAACATTAAATGGTGAGTCTTGTTCATGAGATCTTTTGGTAGGGGGAAAGAGTCTAGATACTAGAATAGATGATTGTACTTTTCCCAGCTGGTGGTACTGATGCTGTTAATCACAGTTTCTTGGCAGAGGTTTAACATACTCAGGGACAGTAGCAACATTAGATGCTATTTTTAACAGAGGCATTCTGACAGTGTACTGTGGTGTCATGGAATGTCACCTGAGCAGCTTTTGTGTAAAACAGAAACAAAACCTACCCTGAAATCCATTAGCATTGTATCAGCAACATTCTATCCTAAGTATATTAAACTTCCTATCATTGCCACTGGCTTACACTGATCATGGGTTATTTGCATAGAATTGGTTTGGTTTTTGTATGTGACAGTACATAATTATACATAAATTTTGTTGCATTAATTGCCTATTCATTAGAAAGGTGAAGTGGATTTCGTTTGTATGTGCTGATTTTCTTGACTGCAGACTTTACCCCCAGCTGAAATTGAAAGTATGGTTGAAAGCAGTGTGAGAGGTTTCTGATGATGTGGATAACTCACTAGTTTTTAACTAAAACTAAACTAAACTTTTTAACTAAACTAAACTAAACTTGCTTGTAAAAATGTGATGCAGTAAGGATGTAGGAGGACAGGGCAGGATGATTATGAATGTCATAGCGTAGAGTTCTTCCATCCCTATTCTTACATTGTTTATCTTCATGCTAGTTCCTTTCATAATCACATTGTTTGTATTTTTCTAGTCATATGAAGATGACTTTGTAGCTTTCCACCTTTGCACCTCTGTGTGCTGTGGAACTTAGACGAGGGTGTTTTTAATTTAAAACAATCATGTAAACAGAGTTCAGAAACAGAAAAGTACAAGAAACAGCAAACTGAAATGAAGCTTAAAACTAGGGAACCTGAAACTAAGCTGTCACCTTTTCCAGCCCAGTCGTCTTAGAGAAGTACGTTTCGTTCTCTTAAGTTCTGCTTGTTAAATGAGAGGTAGAAGACTCTCCTGTGTTACTCCAGCAGGCAGTGCCTAGAAAAAGTGTATTGCTGCTCACTGCTCACAGTATAGTAAAGTGTGTTCTTCTGGTGGTACTTGTGCTACTTGTTTCCTACCTCATTGCTTAAAACCCCAGTAAGCCAGTAAATGGGTGAATAGCTCACCTTCTGTTGCTCTGGACACACTGTTACTGCTTCATTTCTCAGTTCCAGGCTTAATGTACAGAACTGGAGTGGTGAAACTGGCTCCCAAAGCTTCTGAAGATGCTTCCTGTTTATATGAAGCAGCATTCAGTTTGCAGATAAATAGACTAGTGTCAGATTAGTGTCACGTAGCATCCTTTCCTTGCTTTGGGAGCTCAATAAGAAAAGATTGAGACTAAACTCATAAGGTTAAATTGTTTTCTGCCTGCTATTTTTTTGTAATGTAATACAGTGGTCTAGTTAATAAACATATAGATTGTACTTCTCAAGAACACCAGCCTGAAATACTGAATTTTCTATAGATACCTCCGTGATGGAAGGAAACTGTCTAGATGGAAGACATCTCTTTCTCTATCTCTTCTTGAATATTCGGGGAAGATGAACATTGTCTTGCTTGAGACTGAGATCCCAGAGATGCGGATGTGTGTTTTTCAGGTGTGGGGAATTCTGCTGTGCAGAGTCAGCTTAGTGGTAATAGACAAGTACTCGGGACATTTTTCAGTATCACTGAATCACCTGGTTTTGTTATGGCTTGTGGTTATCCAGGGTAGAAGTCTCTAAGGGGTGGCTTTTTGGGCAGTTCTACTCATCTTGCTGTCTTGTGATTATATATTGTCCCATTTTTTTGACAGAAGTGGGCCTGTGAGAAGCTCTGGTTGTATCTTTGTGTAGGTGTCACATAGAAAATTTTGGATGGCCCTAAAAACTGAAAAAACTTTTCATTTTGTCTTTTTCTCTAGCCTTAACATAAAAGCTGGGAGACCTAAAGATGAAAACAAACAAGCAAACCCCTTTTCATTTGCATGAGACCAGTGAAGCATTTCTTGTTTTTTATTTAGGCACTGCAATAGCTGGAAGCAAACATATTTGAAACAGACATGCTTAATCAATGAATTGGGTATGTCTTTCAAGATTTTTGTTTATTTACAGACTGTGGCTTGTGTATCATGGTCAATATGGGCAAATGTCATGTTGCAAATCGTGCCACACAAAGGACTTTGCAAGTGTTTGTACAAGAAGGTCATCTGCAGGCTGGATTGCTGAAACACAAATGCCTGTACATTTTCCCCAGATGATGAGAGGATCCTTCGGATCTTTTATCCTGATGATTATCACTACAATTTTATGTACATTTTTAGATTCCTGAAAGATTTACCAATGCATTTAATTTCTCTTCAACTTTAGCAAAAACCAGTGGATTTGGCATCTTAAATCTTGCTGTTGTACTTGTGGGGGTTCTTTGCAGGGTTCGGAGAAAAAGATTTTTGTTTTCCCTAATGCCCCAGTCTCCCTCTTGTGGACATACATGTAAATGGATCTTGCTTTCTGAGGTGGTGGCCAAGACACTAACAGTACACCCATATATGTGTTGGTGTCTAAATGCAGTGGCAAAAATGACCCCTTGCTCACCAACAGGGAGGTGTTGCTTGGAGATGTGATGCTCCAGGGAAGCCTTGGTTGTAGTGATCATGAGATGGTTGAGTTTGATCCTCAGGACAGTGAAAAGAGCGTGCAGCAAGCTCACAGCCCTGGACTTCAAGAGAGCAGACTTTGGCCTCTTCAGGAACCTGCTTAGGAAGGTTCCATGGGATATAGCCCTAGAGGGCAGGGAGGCCCAAGGCTACTGGTTGGTATTCAGGAATCACCTGCTACAAGCTCAGGAGTGTTGCATCCCTACTAGAAGGAAGTGCAGCAGGAGAGACAGGAGACCTCGGATAGTTAAGGAATTGCTGAGGAAACTTCGAAGGAAAAAGAGGCTTATAAAAGGAGGAAGCAAGGACAAGCAGCCTGGGAAGCACACAGGTATGTTGTCTGGGAAGCTAGGGACCAGGTTAGGAAAGCTAAGGCCCAGTTAGAATTAAACTTGAGTAGGGATGTGAGAGATAACAGGAAGGGATTCTATAGTTACGTCGCAAATAAAAGACAGATCAGTGACAACATGGGCCCTCTCTGGAAGCTGTCAAGAGAACTGGCTACCCTGGATTTGGAGAAGGCTGAGGTTCTTAATGACTTCTTTACCTTGGTCTTCAATGGCAAGGGCTCTGACTGCACCACCCAAGTTTTGGAAGGCAAATGCAGGGACTGTGAGAATGAAGACCTTGGACCCACTCTAGGGGAGGATCTGGTTCGAGATCATGTTAAAAACCTGAACGTGCACAAGTCCATGGGACCTGATGAAATCCATCCATGGGTCCTGAAGGAGTTGGTGAATGAAGTTGCAAAGCCACTGGCCATCATATTTGATGGCAGTCAGGTGAAGTTCCCAACGACTGGGAAAAGGGAAATAGAACCCCCATTTTCAAGAAGGGGAAAATGGATGACCCAGGGAATTACAGAGCAGTCAGTCTTACCTCTGTGCCTGGCAAAATCTTGCAGCAGATTCTCCTGGAAGGCAGGATAAGGCACATGAAAAACAACAAGGTGCTTGGTGACAGCCAGCATGGTTTCACCAGGGGGAAATCCTGCCTGACCAATTTGGTGGCCTTCTACGATGGGGCTACGGAACTGATGGACAGGGGTAGAGCAGTTGATGTCATCTACCTGGACTTGTGCAAAGCGTTCGACACTGTCCCACACGACATCCTTGTCTCTGAATTGGAGAGACATCAATTTGATAGGTGGGGCACTTGGTGGATAAAGAACTGGTTGGATGGCCACATGCAAAGAGTTGTGGTCAATGGCTCAGTGTCCGGCTGGAGACCAGTAATGAGTGGTGTCCCTCAAGGATGGGTGTTGGGACCGGTCTTGTTCAACATCTTTGTTGCTGCCATGGACACTGGGATTGAGTGCGCCCTCAGCAAGTTTGCCGATGACACCAAGCTGTGTGGTTCAGTGGATCCGCTGGATGGAAGGAATGCCATCCAGAGGGACACGCTTGTGAGGTGGACTGATGCCAGCCTCATGAAGTTTAACCATGACAAGTGCAAGGTCCTACCCCTGGGTGGGAGCAATCCCAGGCACAGCTACAGGTTGGGCAGAGAAGAGATTCAGAGCAGNAAATCAAAACGAATTCTGATGTTTGATACCAACTTAAATGACAGGTTCCTATTTCCACTGTTGCCTGCATGAAATGATGTGGCAGATGATGAAAGAGGTTTTGCACCCAAGCGGTAGCATGGACACATCCACCCCTTGGGGAACTGGAACACCTGTGCCTCTGGTGGGTGCTTGCAGCCCTCAGCACATCATGTGCCCCATCCCAAGCAATGGGCTCTGACCAGCTCCCAGTGAAGCATCACTCACCTGTGGAACTCCTTATGGGATTCAAGGCAAAAAAGAGCGAGGAAAGTGACACGCTGCCCATCATCAGCCAACACCCACCTGGCTCCTGTATGTCCACACTGCACCAACGTGTGCTGCAGCATCTGCAGGCACCACCTTCCCTGTACCTGGTGTCTTTGGAAATGAAACCAGCACACAGAAGCTCCATCATCTCATTTCCCCCTTTCTGCATTGGAGATTTTACACAGGCACATGGAATTTTCAAGGGATTACTTGGAAGTTTCAGATTGAGCAAGCATAATGAAATACTCTGTGGTTAAATCCCAAATACCTGAAAATATCTCTTTCACCTGAAAGTCAACAGCAGAACGCGAGCAAGCTGAGGGCAGTGGAAGAATGGGACACAGGGTGTTTTAACTGTTCATCCAAATCAGAGCCTGGGTTAGAGGAACCCGGCAGAGGTACCAAGTCTGGGATCAGGGATGCGGAAGACACCAGTAAAGCAGTGCACAACAGGTACTAACATCATCCCACATCCACCTGAATGACTGAAAAAGGGATAGCATCTCTTCAAATCCACACCAGACACACTACATTTGGCTACCAGCCCCGATCAATGTGATCAGTTTAGTTAAGAACAAAAGCTCCCAGCATGGACCAGGGGGGGACAAACCACGTGGTGTGGGGAGGGGAAACAGGAGGAGCTTGTCTGTCCATGGGTTAGGTGGGACTTTTTTACACCAGCTGTATTGGAGATAGGAAAATAGGATTATAGCAAGGCTTTCACTCACTTGAAACACTCACCAGTGTCCTGACGAGCCCCGCAGAGCCGGCGGATGCTGCTGATTGCAAACACCATGTGTTGGTGAGCACTGATTCAATGGCTCTTTCTGGAGAGCCCAGCCCTGCTCCTAGAGGAGCTGGACTGTATCCTCAGGGGCAGTGCTATGGGCTTGGAGGGAAGGAGGAAGTCACTTCGGTAACAACCCCTCATCCCTTCTACTTTTGTTCAACAGGCTGAAATAAACTACAGCTCAACACCCGAGGGCATGGGAACCGTGTGATTCAATTCACCTGGCACAACACAGACCGCTTCCTGATGAAGAACTGTTGTGCACTCCATGTAGGAGTTAACAAGAAACTAGAGGTGACAGTGGGGTTGCTCAGACTTGGGTTTACATCCCGGGAAAAGATCAATTTAACAGTTATATTATCAACGTTCCATGTGCTGTGCCCTGCAATGCTTTCACACTGAAGTGAATCTTCACTCATTAAGGCCTGTGCGGGTTCGCTGTGTTCATTAAGGCCTCGAAAAAGCAAAATGTGGTTATTGTTATACCTCATCTGGGGTTTAATATATTGTTTTCAACCATTTGCTCCTCAGTTACTTGTGCCAACCAATTAGTTAGGAAGGAGGCATCCCTTCCTCAGCACCCCTGTTGATTTAACACCTCCCAAACTCCAATCAATGTGGGTAAGCTCCAGCCACACGGTAACACTGACCCTAGTATCACTATGAACACGGGCACAGGCAGGGTCATACCCATTCCCCCGGCCCCATCAGTCTCAGGCTATGATGGGGAGAGCATATCGAAGGCTTTGGGTTGTTTTTGGTACTTGTGTCATTCTCAGAAAACATCACATTCCCCTGCACCCCCTGCACACACACAGAAAAAGAGAAAACAAACCTTAAAGCTCTTCACAACTATGGATATAGAAATCATTTTTGAGGCACTGTAAAAATGACAAACATCATCTTCCTAGCTTAGGCTGTAAACATCACAACAAAGATTTACAATTAAATGTTAAATACGTATTCACACATTCATGTCCAATTTTAACACTAGAATGGGGCATCGTGTGCTAGAAGGAAGAAAGAAAGAAAGAAAGAATCTGCAGGTATTTCCAGTTTTAACCCTCTGGGCTCTGGCTGGCTAAGCAAAATCAAACAAGCCATTCAGTTGACCATGGTCAACCACCAGAATCATGTGTGAATACTGGCTGGCTGGAAGTCAAAGCTGTCACTGACATCCACAGCTAGGATTTTAACCTAGGATTTAAAACAGTGTATTTTGAGACCATCTGTATGTCCTAGATGAACACAACAGAGGTTTTTAACCCATCATAAAACACATTATACCCTTATATAAGCATCACATTACTGAATCTTCAGTTGCAGTGATTTTACTGTGAAATGAGGGTGATTTAGAATGTCTTCTAAAGATAACCTTTGCACCTAAATCCTGTGCAGCTCTGGTAGAGGGCCAGGACGTGTGGGATGATCCCAAAACCCAAAACACACGGCTCAAGTTTTGGTTTCTAGCAACAGGCTTTGCATGTGGAACTCTGCAGAGCAGAACCTGGTGAAGCTTCAAACTCCCCTGAGGGCTCCCTGCCAGCCTCAGCCTCCACATTTCAAACTGTTACTTAACAGGGGAGGAGAGCAACTCCTGCCTTAGTTGGCTGCCAGCTAAAATGCTTCCAAATAGACTTGCAAGACAAAGGATTTTTGCTGTGTCTGGGTAGGAGGGAGCAGCAGATGGTGCCGCTCTGCAGGGCTTTGTGCTCCATCTAGATTGAATCTAAACCCACTCTAAAATCCACCTATTTCTGCACCTGATAACGTTCTGTTCCCTGTGTTTGAGAGCCCAACAGTTTGTGTAGCTACTTCACTATCACTTTGACTAAACATTTACATTAGCCAACCAGAGCACTCCCAACATGAATAAAGGAAATTCCCATCAAAAGAAGACTTTAAATTAATAAATTATTTTCAGATACTTCAGCAATGTCCTTCGCTTTCGCTGATATTTTGATATATTCTTTCTTTTTAAAGTTCATAAAATAACACTCTTAGACTTAATAATGGCCATGTAGAAAATTAACGATGATGGAAAACTACCCACGGATTACATGGTATCATACAGAAGAATGCTTCCAAGTGTCAAATGGTGGTGACGACTGGTCCTCCCAAATGCATGAAGCCTGGTCCATCTCTGGATACTGAGGTCAGCATCCAGGCAGTCAGAACACTCCTTGAAAATGGTTTGCTATCTCACAGGCAGAAATAGCTTCCTTAGGTGGTGGTGGACTGAAGTAAGGTAGAGATGTGATCCAACGTGTTCCATCTTGTCCATGACAGAGGCAAATGCAACATCTGAGGTTAGTAGCAGCAAGTTGTCAGCGTTGGCTAACAGAATCATGTGGTCCTTCTCCCCACATCCCTTGTGTTGTGGTTTACAGAAATAGCCCAATGGTTACACTGCTGATACTTGTTCATCTTCTGCAAAACAAGAGGAGAAAGAGAGTCAATTAGTCCATCAGTCCCTTGCCTCAGACACTGAGGGTACAGACCAATACCCCACTATTTGATTACAGCAATTCTGTGAAGACCTCACTACTTCAACGTGGTGTTTTCACTGGCTTAATCACTGACCACTGCATATTCAGTATGGCCATTAATACCCCAGACCCCTTGAGGATTTGATAACAGTCATACAATAAAGATGTATTGCAGAACAGAAAATCCCAGATCCTCTGAAAAAGTATTAGCATGCAGCTCCCAAGATGCCAAAAGCTATAGATTTGGGAAAAAAGTCAGTAAATTTACTTCCCATCATGCAGAGAGCATTGTATCCCACAGAAAATTAACCAAGCACTTTAAAAATTGATGTATCTAAAAGTTCATGGTTAAATTTAGTTTAGAAAATTTGGGATTGAGATGTTTGAAGCAATTACGTCTTTATTTTTACATCAAAAACACTGAACACCACAACTGAATTAATGTTGGACAACTTCACGTTTCACCGTAAGTTTGAATTGAAGTACTAATATATATGTTAAACACTGTTTACATATTTTGAAAGGCCAAGATAGGATCATTTTGCATCAGAGATTGTTTTAATCTAAATCCAGGCTCATTTGAAACCCAACTGAAATGGATGGAAACCACAACGTTCTGATAAAAAATGAGTTCAGTAGCAAAGGGTACAGAGAGATCACATCAGTGCACAGGGATTAAAAGCAAATCAGCACATAAAGCAATTAAGTAGAAATCCCCCTGACTTGATATTCTGACACAATATAAGAGCAGTCTTTTGCAGAAGAATCACTTGCATTTTGGTCACCCCATACGTGCTGTGCTCACAGCGTTGGCTGTTGCTTCAAACAAGATCATGACAAATATGATTGGAAGAGACACTGTCAGGCCACACTGGGCTGAGAAGCCAGGTTTTATCAAACCCACTTTTTGGAAGAACAGAAATTCACTGTTATTTTGATCAATAGTTTTCAACTCTACCTCCAGGGATGTCTGTTGAGGAATAAACAGTTTAATGGGAGCACATGGGAATACAAATGGGAAACAAGAGTCACACAACAACCCACCAAATCAAAAACTACTCATTTCAGATCATCCCCCTAAACCAGGGGATATCAGTTAATCAACCCAGAGAGGCTGGAGCTCTCTCATGTATAATTTATAGCCTGACAGTGTCCCTTAGAGTGAGCATCATCACTGAGAGGTGACAGATTTTAAAGAAAAAAAAAGTAGCATCTACATGCTCTTAAGTGTCTCAGTTGTGCTTTGGGAGAGCTCATACGTATATTTACATATATACAATTATAGGTAATTTAGAGTGTTTGGTGTCAACATGCTTTTCCTAAAGAGAAGGCATTCTTTTTCTTTTCTAGACGTGTATATACATGCAGACATATATGCATGTGCATACAGCCATACAAACGTATTTGTATAGGCAGAGATTAACCAAGTCTTAATCTCCAAGAATGACCAAGAGAAAGCCCAGACCACGGTTGCACAGATTCCCACAGCAGTTCAGTTAACATCTACCGAGCCAAGTGTTGCACATACCATCCTCTTCACTATCTGCGTCAGTCATATCTGCTAGTTTGGGGCTGGACGGCTGCCGACTATGCCACTGAGGCATCTTCGATGCAATACAGGCCACCGGTTCACTACCGAGAGGAGCTGATGAAAGTCTAGAGAGGTCACTGTGCAGCATCTTTGACCTCTGCACTGCCACACTATAGTCTGGAGGTTTTAGGTGTGGGTGATGGGGCGATCCTTCCTTTATGTCCGCTAAAGATATCCCCATATATCCCGGAGGGGTGGGCGGTGGCTCCCTATACCTATCGTCCTTCTTAGGTGAGGTGACACAGTACACTGGTACAAGAAATAAGCAATGGAAATGTTAAAGAAGAAAACAAAGGAAACAAAACGTTAAAAAACCATGAAATGTTACAATGGCAAAACAGAAACTGATAACAAAATGCAAATGCAGAAACACTGGTTATAACGACAGCAGATACTTATGCTTTCATTTATGCTTTCTGTTTATTTTAAGAAGCCAGAGTGGCAAGAAAATCCATGAACTCCATAGCCATGGTGCCAATTGAGTGGAAATGGCACTGTAACCTCTACATTCAGCTTGTAATTACAGTGCTCATTAAAGTCCCTACTCCTGTGGCACTGTTTTCCAGTGGGATGCTACGAGCTCCCAATATGGATGGAGAGCCAGCACAGCGATACTGCCAGCTGAGCCTGCAGCTACTTGGTGACAGGCCAGAAAACTAAAGAAATTCAGGCCACCAGCCCAAAATTACTTTGCATAGTGTGGAAGTGACAGCAAGAACTGCTGGTTGACTTCCAATATCATCCACTGCAGCACCCAAAAGGGTGATGAACAGAAATTTATTACAATAAAATATCATTGTACCAACTGATGTGTAATAAGGTGTAATTAAACCAAGCAATCTGCAACGCTACAGGAAGGAAAAACATAGTATAATCATAGAATGGTTTGGGTTGGAAGGGACCTTCAAAGGTCATCTAATCCAACCCCCCCTGTAATGACCAGGGACACCTTCAACTAGATCAGGTTGCTCAGAACCACATCAAGCCTGGCCTTATCACATAGAACTGTACCCAAGAGACAAACTGTATATTCATTATTTCACATTTTCTAATAGAAAGTAATGGCTTATCATGTTCACACTCTTTTATTTTGTTCACTTTTGAACCTGTACCTTAAACTATGTTCCCTGTTTGTAAGTGAGAAATAACCAGGAACAGCCATGGAAACAAAAGCCTTTGGAAAGGCTGCATTTCACCTTTTGCAGCCACGAAATGCCTACACTTAATAATATTTATGTGCAATGTCTGTGCCACATAACTCATCATTTACCTTCCTGCCCTGTGCATCAACAGCTCAGGTCACACAGGCTCTCAAAACACACCTTAAGTTTATGAAGTTCCCTTCCCTCCCACCTGCCCCTAGGTCTGGGGCTCTTGTGCATGTTAAATTGGGCTTTTCCATGTACATGTTGCAACAAGAGAGTTTCAAAGCTGGGATCATGGTAAACATCTGCTAGTTGGGTGAATTTGCATTCTTCTTGTGGATGCATTTTAAACAGTGCATTGTGATGACATCTCCATTATTTAATGTGAAAGGATTAAAATAAAGGAGTATTTCTTATTGCATTGTGGACTTAGGAGATTCTGGGTGTTGGTATCAGGAACAAGAGCTGATTCATAGATGATAACCTCATTTCATGCCTGGGCTTATAGTAAAATAGGATATGAATTCACACAGATTGGCTTTTAGCGGATACATGTGGGTACAGGCAGAGATTTATCCTGCTCATTTATAGGAATCATTTTCATTTAACTAGCATTTAACTGGGTCCCTGTGAGAAAGCAGGGAGGCAAAGGAGGCTTTCTTCTCCTCAAAGGGTTGGCTCCTCTGAGCAAGCCCCCATCTCCTGTCTGCATTGGTTCTGCAGGAGGGCTAGCCAGGGCTGGTATATTCCCCTCTGAAGAGGAAAGCTTCAGGCTTCCTAGAGGCAACATCTAGCCTACTGTAAGAAGAAAAGCAGGAATAACATGCCCTTCTGTAAAGTTCCAATTCATAACATTTCACAAACCCAATCAAAACAAAAACATCCTAAAAGCACTTAATGCCTGCAGCATTAAAGCATCCTTAAGCTGTCACCCACCCAGAGGCTCAGGAGGTCACAAAACCTTTTTACAGGGAAACGCCCTTCGCAAGCAACTGATTACTCCAATACTCACTTTATAAAGAAACTAAGGTGAAATTCTTCACAGTGGTTAAGAGAAATGTAACTAAAAGGTACTGATACAAATTTTGATGCTTGCTGTATGTAAAAGAAATGGAAAAGCTTTTTCCTTCAGAGGCAGAACAATGGCACATCACTGTATCACCACTCCACACCTCCTCTGCTGGTAAAGCGAAGGCTGCTGCAAGACACGCTTGATGTTGCAGAGGGCAGAGATGTGTGTGAAGTTATGAAGCCATCGCTTTTATGGCTTCTGCCAAGCCCACATTCTGCCACTGGTATGTGGGCAGCTGTCTTTCCAGCTCTGTTTTCAAGGTTTCAGGCAGGAAAGCCTGTGCCAGCTCTTCTGGAGGACTCTCATTAGGCAGATGAGCTGAAGATTCTTGTTTTATTTATTCTGAACTCATGCAGTCATTAAAGACTGGCAACAAGCTGTTTGTAGCGAGTAAGCAAATGGTGAAATAACATGAAATGCCTTTGGCATATTGTATGACACTAACAGGTTTGCATTTGCAAGCCAGAGATTATATCCACCTATATTAGACCTTTGCTTAAGCAGACACATGAATGCTCTACCGAAGCATGGTGCTGAGTGTTTCTTCCCAGCGTGCTGGACTGCACAAAGGTGGCAAACTGCATGGCGCAGTATCTAAAGACCACTAAAAAGGAGGGGAAGAGCTCTGAGCAAAGACAGCATGTACTGAATAGCCAACACCACCTCCTGAAACAGCTCAGAGGCTCCTGAGAGCCTGCAAGGGCACAGCACATGTGCAGGAGCAAGCTGTGAGCAAAGCAAGCCTCCACCATGCTCACAGAATGGTTAGGGTTGGAATTCTAAGGTTGCTGCCTTTCTTCTCCAAAGCCAAGGAGAAGGAATGCAACCCAAAACCTCCACCCTACGTGCAATGCTTATTTAGGCAATTACCTTTGATAATATAAACCCCTCTAGCAATCTAGTCAGTAATTAAATTGCATTTCAACTGCACCTTTGACTTACAGTCTAGAAAGCTTTGCCCTGCACGTTTTACCTTGTTCCTAACCCAGTTCCTTTAGTTTTGGCTGCTAAACTCACCAAGACAGGAAAAGACATCTCGGTAGAACTATGCATCTTTGAAAAGACATTTTATATTTTTTTCTCCTTTCATATGTAGCCAAACTGCAGCTGTATAACCAAATAAATGGCAGTTTAACATAGCAAAGATAGGCAGGGAGTCTGCTTTGCCCTTGAACTTTCAGAGACAAAAGCCCTATGGATGAAAGTTGCTCCAGCTCCAAAGAGGTGGGAGAGCTCCATACCTCTCAGCAGTCACGGTCTTCCCTCTCAGGTTCATGGAAAGCCTGTACTACATTGACTTCAAGAGGCCATGCTTGTTGCTCCTTGTCAGAGGACCATCTACAGTGATGAGTGTTTCCAAAATCACCCAAAACCCAAAGAGGCTGTACTACAGAGAGGAACTGCCTGACATTTTCATGCAGACACTGCTCCTGCAGACCCATAAAGTGACCGGGAAGTGGGCTGGTTTAGTACTGCCTAATGCAAAAGAAGGCAGCTTGAAAACAGAGTGTCTGTGCAGTGTTCCGATTCAAACCACATGTAAAGCTGAATTTAACATGCCATCCAGCCCCCAGACCTGCTGATGTCATCTCTTAACTTCATATCAAAACGAAAACCAGATGCAGAAGCTTCCATAAGCTGCTGGCTCACTTACCTATCAGGCCTTTCTCTGTACTCGAAGTCACTGTTTTGTAAGTTGTATCCGCGCCTGGTTTAGAGTCCAAAACCTCTGCCTGCTCGGCTGTAGAGTTCTCCAGCCCCCTCCGCTTAATTGTCCCATAGTTTGTTTCGTAAGTGTCTGAGAGTGAGCTGGAGGAGGCCCAGCTCTGCCGAGACTGATCCAGCTCCACGCTGCCTTTTGACTGCCTGTTGGTTTTGGAAAAGGCTTCTGAATACAAGTAAGCCTCCTCAGAGTAACAGTTTGTGGGATCGACTTCAGCAATGGGTCCGTCCAGCTGCGTGTGACGGTAAGAATTGAGGAGATCCCAGCTCTTCTGGTTCGGGATATTCTGGAAGTTGTCGTGAGAACTACTTGAGCACGAAGTCCAGCTTCCCCGGCCGCTATCTGCTGCCTCCACTGTGATGTGCTCGTGGGAGATCTCCTCGTTGCTCATGGAGGATGTGAAAGCCATCCCTCTGATGAGAGCAGGCCTGGTGATGGACCAGCTACAAGTGAACAACACAAGACAGGAAAAACACTGTTCAAATAAACCTGATGTACTCAGAGACAATCACCTGGGTTTAAACACAACTCTGGTTTTAGAACAGGTAAGCAGCAAGGTCAAAGCACACAAGAGCACTGACAAGAGACAGTTATTCCCGGCTCATTACTGCACACAGCATCAGGGAAGTTATTCCAAAGGGAATAACAAGTCTGCAACAGGCATTTACAGGCATGACCCCAGCTCTGTAAAAGTCTGGTCCACAGAAGCTTTCCTTTATCAACTACAGCAAGACAGTGCTTGACAGAAAGCAGAGTACTTACGTCCTGGTTTCAGGCTCCCACCACCTTTTTCTCTGCATTTATAAACTAAACCCAAAATAAATACTTAGCATAAAAACCCACCCCTTTGCTGGCAGCATCGTGACATTGTTTGGACAGAGTGGAAGTATTTGTATTTCAAGGACATTTGGAAATATTGGGCATAAATAACATTTGTGGAAACAATCTGGAGTGACAGATTCTGGAACCAAAGGACAAAACTCTATGTTTAAGCAAACAGCTGCTGCAGGCTCGAATCACTGTCACTGCATAAGAAGGGGGATAAAATCAAGCCAGGTTTGCATGCATTTAGAAGACATGAAGTTACAATTGGTAGACATTATTCAGTTCTCTTAACTATTCCTGATTACACTAACAAATGCATGGGTAGCAACACTAGTCCTCAGCAGTTTACTGACACATTGTGAAATAAAGGAATATTATTCTTAGATACGTGCAAACAGCTTCTTTTCCTCCCTTGCTTTTCTATTTCATAAGTTCCAGCTTTCTTCTTCTCCCAGCCAGTTCCAAGGGGCATTTCCTGAGCTCACTGCTCCTGCTCTGACTGAACTCTCAGCATGTGTTAGGCCTGTTAGATAGAATTATTTTCTATTATGAAGCACATCTTTAAATTCCCATTTTACCCCAGTGAAATAAATCAAATCATGAATTTCTTAAGAGCTGCAGCACCTCAGCAAACATACACTTATAAGCTTTTTTACAGGTGAGAGATCACAGAATGCTGGTATATAGAGTTCAATCCTAAAAACCTTATATAGCATTAGATGAGCTGTAAAAAATAGAAATGGAAGGAGCATCTCTCATTTACTTGAATCCACAACATCTGTGGGCAGAAGAGGCTATCTCAAGAAGATTCCCACATATTAGATCTTATGGATCAAGGGCTAACATCTAATAACACAAAACCAAAACCTTCCAGTTTAAAGTGTCATCTCAGGACAATGGCTCATTGTGCTAAAGTAATAAGACCTTTTGTATGGTAACTCCAAGGGTTCAGTGGTAGGAAGCTTCTAGCCTGCCTAAGCAACAAATGAGAATAAGAAAACTCCTTAAAAATCACATTAAGTATGTTACGTGATTGGCACTGCTGACTCAGAGAGCACTGATAATATCCTGTTCTGTTGTCTCTCATTAGCACACTCAGTTTTTAAGTAGCATCCTAATTTTAAACACATTTGCAGTCTCCTGCATGGTATGTCCATCTGATCCCACCGATGGGAACAAGCTGTTGTCTACCAGAGTAAGTCTCTTGGGAAAAGGGGCTCTTCCCATACAGAGCAGAGCTTAATAACAACAGTAGAGTGAACAACTGTGTCCTCACCAGTGCTTTGTCACCCCATTTGACCCCAGAGGACACCAAGCCCAACCATAACCAGTTGCATCTTACCCAGGGCATGGCTGGCTGTAATCAGACAGAGGCTGAGGATGCTCTTTCCTCTCTGACCCTCCTGAATCCACCACAATGAGAGACTGGGACAAACTCCTCTCATCTTGCAATGCTGCTGACATGGAATCCACTGAGCAGTTGCTCACGATGCTGGACCGGGATGAAATCTCACTGTGGCTGGAGTCTGAGAAGTTATCAGATTTAGTGGAAGGTATGAGGGCATAGCCTGGAGAAGAGGAGAATGTCTTGGTCAAAGAGCAATTCGAGTTCACTAGGTATGACAATGGAACACTGAAACACACATTGCAGCAAGGATATTTAGAAGAAAACCAAATGAAACCCTGTTTGCATACAGTCAGTCCACTGAAGTTTTTAGGGTACTAAACCCCTTAGCATCTGTCAGCATCTAGCACTGATTTAACAACATGAGTCCAGTGACTCCAATAACCTCCTTGCAAACTCCACTACTCTCCAGAGCAGAAGGTTAAACCTACATAACCAGGATTGACAACTGCAGCATGAATAGTGAGTGCATAGATCAGGTCTCGACCATGCTTTCCTGCAGTTCTCTAGTACAAATGCAGTGTATTTCCCAACTATCCCTCTGCTCTACTGTTATGTGTGACTCAAAAAAGATTTTGGCAGGGGATGAGGAGATGCTGACTAAGGTAAAAGGCAGCTATTAGCACTCAGGGGTTAGCCATATGGTCCATTTTGGGTTTATTACCTGTTCCAAAATTAACAGAGAAGGAAGCAAAAGCAGGAAATACAGCTTTGGCAGGAGCTGTATCAGACACCAGCACTGCCCCTGCAGAGGGGAATAAGCTGGAGCCCTCACCAGATTAAGAGCAAAATATCTAACGCATTTTGTCTGTTTGGCTTAGCCTTACCCTCAAATAACTTCTTTCAAACACAAATAATGTTATAGCCCCATATATCCATCACCTCCTCTTCTAGTACTTGCAGTGAACATAAGAGACTACTACAATGGGGATTTCCATGGGCTCTGGCTACATGCACCCTGTAGACACTTCTGCTGGTATAACTAAAGTAATTCCAGATGGGACACCTGCTTCCAGACCACTTCAGAAGAAGCCCTTAGTATGGAAAATTTGCCTGAATCATCTTTTTTTATGACCTCAGAGAATCAGGGAAAGAACTGCAATGAACAGAACTCAGCAAAGGCAACAAGTTGTGGTTTGTTCCCTTCATCTGAGGACAAAAATGTCTTGGATTAATGAAGTTCCCAGTGGGTTTCTCTATAGCAAATCCACTGCAGGTCACGAAATACATCCCTGCCTTCACTAGGAGCAAGCAGTCTATGATTTGCCTTACATTATGTGCATAGAACTACAAAATTAGAACCTTTATTTGAAAACACTGGATTATCATCTGCTTCATGTATAGGAACATGAGCATCTGCTAATGAATCTTTACAGGAGACCACATTAATACACTGCTGACACAGCACTCAGATAAGCATTTTTTCCCCAAATTCCTCCTGATTTCTCACTTCTTTTCTACCTCCATGTGCCTTTGAGCTGGACTGCCATATATTTACATCAATCAGGTGAAATGTGAAATGACCAGGCAGCCTAAGAGCCATGGCAGCGATACACACAACTGAATACAGTAGATTGATGCCATTCAGTACATTAAAAGTACAGAGATCTCATAATATGGCATCTGGAGCAACTGGCATACATGCCACTGAGCATACAGCTCATCATTTGAGAGATTCCACAGTTTAAGCTTAAATATGGCTGTAAGATTTTAAGAGCAAATATGAGCATTTAGTATCAAGTATTATCTTATACTCTTCATCAAGAACTTACAAAAGGGCTCTTCATGAAAGAGATTAACACTATCTGAAAGCTGGGTTGCTAACGAACAGCACACGTACATAAAGAGACTAAATGCAGTCCTTGCTGGGCTGAAAAGGTCAGCAGAAGATGTGACTAATGCAAATACACACCAACATTGGAAGTGAGCATTTGATTTACATCATATGAAGGACTATCTAGAGCCTAATTAAGAGAATGATGCAGAACTTACTGTTTCATTGGCATTTGCAAACACTAAGTAACAGAACTGTCACTGTACCTGTTCCTTGATTTTCTAAACTTCACTTTATTGTCTTCACTGCACTGTAAGGGTGATTAACTATAAATAACTGACACAAATATCTGAAAGGGAAGCACATTGAACAGCTTAAACATGTAAATGAAGAACTCTGAAATAACTGGGATAAAGTCAGGACATTTGACACAACATGGACATCACAGTCTTCCTTCTAGAAATACATCAAATAGTCTTCCTTCTCCTTCTAGGCTTCACGCATATGCAGTAAGATGTCCACAGATTGCTGTTGCTATAGATACTTGCTATGCTCAGAGCATCACTGTCTTTGTCCTTTTGGTTTTCACTCCTTTCTGAGGCTCCAGTGCACTCTGCTTCCCTTTTTGCAGTAAAAGCTGTTCTTTCCCTGGAGAAGATTCTTTCCCTAAGTCTTCTTAACTGCAGTCCCTCCGTTCTCCTGTGCTCACGCTCAGCTTCTGCCTTTCCATGCTCAGCTTCTCTTTCTCCCTTTTCACTCATGTCTGAACTGTCTCTTGCTTTCACAATCATCCAAATTCTCTTTTGTAAATAAGCCCCACCTATTCCATAGCTGCGTTGTCCACTGTTCTTGTTGCTGGCTTCACTGGCGAGTGAAGAGGAAGAGCCAGAGAGGTTCATCTGACTGCTGTTATCCGACCTTTGGATGGTACCAACTACAATAAAGTACACACAGACACATCTTGATAAGTGAGAAGCAACATCAAAAACAATATCCTGATTTTAAACCCCCTTCCTTCAATCCTATTTGCATATCACTTGGGTATAGATCAAAAGAAAATGAAATATAAGATTAAGTGGAATGTGTTTGTGTCTAAATCGTGTCTTTCAGCTGTCTGTGAAGCACCTAATTTTAGTTCAATGAGGTGTTAGCGCTATACATACAACAGGGTACGGATCACCTCAGATTACATCAGTGCTAAAAATATACTGAAAGCAAGTTGAATTAATGAAATAATCCCAAAGAAACAAAACATTATTTTCAAAGACCCAGATGAAAGTTAACAAAAATAACATATCCATAAGCAATGCTCAAAAATCTCAGTGGAACTGAGATGTGGCAGAACCAAGTAATTAAGCTTTTTATACATATGCTGTGCTTAAGTAAAATAAGTGTCATTCTCCTAAAGGAAACAGTATCTTGTGAAGGCAGAAGTGGACGGAGCAGCATGATCTCCCACTGAAAAGGGTGAGAAGGTGCAGTAAGCCACCATGCCGTGCCATGCCAATCCTGTGGCTTTGGGCTGTCAGTGAGGCAAAGCAGCACAGAAGAGAGGGAGAAATGCCTTACACCGTTCAGCACTGACCACACGGGCTGACTACAAAGTGGTGTTAACAGATTTCAACTGAATTCCCATCCAAGGTTGCTAATGATGAAGTGATGCAGGTCTTTTAAGATGAAGACATCAAAAATAAAGGGGTTCTCAGGGCATCATGATAAACAGGGATGTATACAAAGCCCTGTGCACAAGAACAAGAAGTATGAGTAACAACTCAAGGATTAGAGGGATGCACTACTTTTGCAGAAAGCCATCTCTTCTGGAGTACTGCGAAACCATTTTCTCTCCAGTTACACTTATTCATCTGATATTCCAGGTACCTAAAGGAAAACCATAAGGTGTCTCAGCAGCCTCTGTTTCTGTGCAATACTTGTCTTCAAGAAATGTCCAGGTCTATGAATCCCATTCAAGTAAGTGGCCATCTAAATCTGAGCTGATACACTGGAACTTAAGAACAACTGGGAGTTCTTTCAGAAGCACTTAAGCAATTTCTAAGACAACTTTTCCTCTTTTTAAATACTGGGTAACTTTAAGGCCAAAACATACAAGCACATTGAAAACCTATTTGTATTCACAGAAAGATGTGATTCTAATCTTGACTATGAATAGTCAAGATTAATTTAAATCTTATAATACAAAGAATATTCTAAACCACTATTTATTTCTCTTACATATCATTAGCAATAAATACTCCTGCCATGGCTCACCCTGGTTTTAGTGCAACACAAGCAAGAGTTTCTGAGACTGATGCTGACATACACACAGTGAACATTCACCCAGCACATGTACCTTTGCGTGGAGAGCCCTGAGGAGAAGCAGGAGGGCTGGAGTGCAAAGAAGATGCCATGGACATTGTGTCATCTGTTTGTTTCTTACTACTTACTTCCTCAGACAAGCTTAATGACTTCTGTGGGGAACCTGTGCCTATGAAAACAACAGAATCATTGGTGCAGACTATTCTTCTGTATGCTGCAACAGATTGTTTCCTGACACTGTTTTAATGGATACTGATGCTCAATGTATCTTAGAATCATTTCATAGCACTTACTGACTGTAACTAACTGTTTACATAATGCACAGTTGTAGCTTTCAAATAATACAACAGTTATGCAAACAAGTCAAAAGCATTTTAATACATAATACTGCTTTGCAACTAACAAATTCAGAGACAGAAAAAACCTGATGCTCACTAGGAGCATTAATTAATTAAATAGGAGCATCAACTAATAATACATGTTGCTCCACTGGACAATAAGGTTGTTATAATGCTGTTCCAGAGGTTAAATCTTTAAATCTCTGTAATTTGTTTCAATAATTTCACCTAAATAAATTATACTTCATTTTGTCATGAAAGCAAACAAGCAATGTTGTTCTACTGTGACTGTGCAAGATCCCTTCAGAATGCAAAAACACACAGTATAAGACTTAACATGGTACATCTGACCTGTTCAAGAGAGAGGTGTTAAGACAGTCCCTCCCCTCTTTAGTAACTGAGCCTATCCAGACAGGTGAACTGAAGATACTCACTGAACGTGACGTGTTCTTTTGTCGGTCCCTTTTTCCTACTGGGGTATAAATTCACAGTTGGAACCTGAAGAACTTGACTCATCCTGTTCTGTTGATGCTGATGGGCTTTAGCGGTTTGGCCGATTGACCTCATGGGTACTGGAGACATTTCAGAGGATTTCCCTCCTCTTCTCTCACTTAAATTCTTCGTCACTGTGTTATATAGAGAAATTGCATGTAAGTATCTTTGCACTTTGAACTGCAGGATTATTACAGTCATTCTGAGTACAACCACCCAGACAAAGCAACCATGGTATGAAGAAGATAAAATTTAACTGAAACCATTTCTATTCCAAACATGCCTATTTCATCATCTCAGTCATTCTGTGATCTCAAACTATTCTATGATCTTGTCATACTTAAGAGGCTGCTGCATGAAATGGCATTAAAAAAACATAAACTCTTTGAAGTGTCATAGAGATACTTTATCAAAACCCCCCAAATATGATTTATTTCTACCATAGGTCCATATTTTAGATGTTTGAACCTAAGATGCAAAAGCCTCACAGCATCTCCTTCAAGCTTACGTCATGCCACTGAAGGGAGAAGGAACGGTTGTTTTGCAACTGGCATCAAAGCTTTCACTAGGTGGCACAATTTATTTACAACATGGCACTGATACTTCCTACTTTAATCACACAGCAATTCTCTGAAGGTAAGACCATCTGAATTCTCCTTAAATTCCCTTGGAAAAGTCTGGATTGAAGCATTACTGCTGCTCATTCCTTCTGTAAGCAAGGCCAGGAGAATCTTACTGCTGAGATAAGAGCCTGGGGAGCTCTTCTTTTCTGAAGATGTGAAAAAAAACCCATCAGCACAAACCAAATCTGTTGGGTTTTGGTTTGTTTTTCCCAGATTTTAAAGGTAGGCACTTCAATAACATGCATTTATTCGTATATTTGCTTAACCTTCGTATTCCTTGCTTGAAGGGTAAGAAAAAAAAGGACTCGATTTACTTAACTGCACAAGGTAGAACATTTATTATTTATTCCCTCGTTTTACTCCCAAACATCCATGGCTAGCACTGTGCAAACAAGGTTTTTCAATGATTTATTTAGAACAATTGAAAACCAACCTCAGCATATTTATGTTTTCTTCTGGGCACAGTATGGCCACTGTTATGTTTGCACATAGATCATCTACCAAGAGTTCATCCTGACACGCTTTAATTTATTGTTTCAGTGGGAGTGTAAAGCATGAAACCCACAATGGTGTTACCTCTGAGCAGACACATTCTGTGCTACAGCACACCTAGCTGAACACAGCACAAGCACGTCCACTGCCAAGTGATGATGCTCTGCATCTTCCACTTCAGAGGGAACCTGTGATTTCTGGTGACTTCAGGCATAAGGCCAGTATGACTACACAGAATTTAACAGTTCAAAAAGGGAGCCAATACAGCCATTTCCACCATTCCTGCATCAGTGCTATTTAAAAGGAAATGTTACAAACCGATTGCATAGGCAGGCACCTGGGGGAATAATAAGGATTTGCATTCTTAATAGTGAATAAGGGAAAGGACTTAGAATTTTATCTTCAAAATGCCATCTCCTATTCATGCTTTTAACTTCCCATGTCAGAAACAAAACAGTGTTGGAGGACAAAAAAAAAAAGCCCTAAAATGCTACATTTGGGCAGCAGACAAGCATGAAACGCTATTCTGATTAGCAAGGTTTCTACTCTTCTATTGTGAAACAAAGAGACCTTTCAAGTGACTGAAAATTTCTATGGATCAAAATGAAATGAGATTACCATTTCTCATTTCTAAATCTGAATGTACTGAACTGTGTAAACCAGCAGGTCAGTAACAGTTTCTTTACTCAGGCAGTTGCACAGGAGTTCGAGTTATGGAAAGTCCTGCTGTAGCCCTGTTTTTGACTGTCAAGCCATGTCAATCCCATCAGTCAATATTGACCCAACTTCTCCTTCTTAACAATCTTCATTTATTCTAAGTTGTAATCCATTGCAGTTTCTATATTGATTTTGTCTCTTTTCATTTTCTTGCTGTTCATACGGTAAACGTTACTTTTATCCTTCCTAATTCTCTACAAGGACAACAGGGCAAGAAGAGAGCTAATGTACTATTGAATTTCCTTCCAGCTTGATGAGAAGACACACAGTTTAAGAATGAAAGGTCAAAATACAAAACATCACTGAAGTTTTCTGACTTCAACCAAGATCTGAAGACAAATGCCAGCTTGTTGAAACTGTCAGCACATGAATTGACAAACAAGCACTTATCAGAGGGCTTCTTCTTGCAAGGGAGAAGAGAAAGTTCTTAAATGAGTATTTCTAAGGAAGGAGCAAGTATTTTTTTATATATCTCATAGATCACAGACTCACAGAATGGTTTGGGTTGGAAGGGACCTTAAAGCTCATCCAGTTCCAACCCCTGCCATAGGCAAGGACACCTTCCACTAGAGCAGCTTGCTCCAAGCCCCGGCCTTAAACACTGCCAGGGATGGGGCAGCCACTGTTCCAGATCACTGTACTTACATGTGCTATATGCAGGCTCACACTGAAGTGACAAGATCTGGATCTTTTCCTCGTCTGTCTCCACGTTCAGGTTGGACAGGTACTGCTTCACCTTCCTGGCCATCTGGGCATCCTCGTACAGCTTCTTGGCATTCAGGAGAGAGCTGCGCCGGGCCCGTTTTTTGTGCACACCTCCCTGTACATCCAGCATGTTCGAGTTTGTGCTGCCCTGGCTCAGAGACCTACAAGAGACAGGAGCAAAGCAGTCAACTTGTAGTTCTCAACAGCAGCGAAGAGCTACAATAGCACACGCCAAAGCAGATTAATGCCAATAATCTTCAGTTAGGGCTAGTGCATGCTGATGCAAATGAGTTAAAAAGATGAACAGCATTAAAACAACACTTGTCTTAAAATACTCTAGGAAACTGAGAGCAGCAATCTGAGTCTAGAAAGAGAGTGTGGGACTAAGAAGAATGAGGCACAATGCTGCATACAGGACCCGTGTAACTCTTGCTTGGCAAGACCCACCTATGTCAACTGCAGATGGCAAGAGTGGACAAACCTGATAACTGTGTTGGTTTAAGGAATTTGGTACCCACTGTATGCATCAGCTTACAAGAGAAACCTCTGGCAATTAGCTGAGTACAAGAGTGACTCCTGTAATCCTCTTAGAAAACTGAGCTTCTGACAGTGTTTAAATAAGAGGGAAAATGTGTTAATTGTGCCAAGTACATTTTATTAAACACTTAACTTCCTTCTGCAGCTCAGTAAGAATATTCACAGAAGAGCAGCTCATTAATAAAATGTATCCTAACAAAGGTCAGGAAGACAGTGATAATACAGGTATGTTCTGACTTGCATCTATTGAAATGATGCTCCCAGTATACCTACATGGGGGCTGCCAATTCTACCAGCAACTGAAGCAAAAAAAAATAATCCTCAAACTGTCAGCACCTGTCACTCTCCCTGACAGTCACTCCTATTCACACTGAGTGACCAAACACCTGATCTTGGTATACTTCAAACATACCCAACACCTCCACTTCAACTGTCAAAGTCATTTGGCCACACCAGTCCAATGAATTTTTTAATCACTGCAGATCACAATGTGTGTTATGTGTAAATTCTAATGGAAAGGGTCAGTTATTCAATGTCGATTGGCTGGGAGGCTTTTCTAAACATTTGGAGAAATAACTTCATTTTAAAAGGGTAAATTCTCTGTTTATCAAGATCCCGGATGTATTTACAGAATCGCGAGTGGTAGAATAAACCATCTTCAGCACAATAACCAAGAGAGTCAGAAGAATGTTGTTAGAGGAAGTCTATGGAATAAAGCACAGCGAGCTTAAAAAGAAGAGATGGTGGGAAACAGCTGACTGCAGGATTTCCAAAGATGAGAAATACATCAATCCTGGAATACTTTCAAAGACGATCAACCAATTTAAGAGCAAACATAAGCCTAAAACTAGCAGAAATTTATAGCTTAATTACAGAAAAACTCCATTACAGGCAAAGAACAGCAAAAGGCATGACAGACTGTTCACACCTATTCAAACCAAGGGGCACTCCTACCTCCTCTGGGTAAGAACAGAGCTAGTAACTATTATATGATGAAACAATACACTACGTCATGTTTATTTTCAATGGTATAAATATTTTATTGCTTACATACACACTGCTTTTCTTCAAAGTCTGGACTTGCCTTTTTAAGGCAATTTAATCCAATTTCCTTTAAAAAATGATTATTCCCTTTCATATTCCCTTGTGCCCCCAGTAATCCCAAGGGCTAGAAACGACCCCAGTTGGGTCTAAGGCATTCCCCCCCAGGCGCCGTACACCATGAGTGAGTGATTACTGACCACCCAACTGATTCCACATCAGGGACCTGTACCCAAACCTTGGTTCCTCTAGCACAAGTTCTGGCACTGTCCCTATCACTGCTGGAGGGGTAAATCTGTTCTCTGCATGCAAGTGCCTGAATACTCATAGATAACAAATTGAATTGCCACACTGGGCTTCCCTGAGAGTGGCAAAGTGATGGCAGGGAGGGCAAAGCACCAGGAGCATCCCTGACTCTGTCCTATAGGCACAATGTCAACATACTAACGCACAGCTGGCTTTAAAACAGATACCCCAGTATAAAAAAAAAGTAGAATTTCAAAGTGCAAAGGTACATAGGCTCAGGTACACAGGTAAGAGTTTCATGGTCAAAAAGACACGTAAGAACGCCTAAAATATGGCTACATGTCTTCCTAAAATCACTGCTTTATGTCTGTCGGGAATCTCATATCTCAGCACTCTCATTTGTAGTCATTTCATTATTCAATCCTTGCACAATCAAACCTCCCAGGGAAGTCAAGGAGGATTTTGGTGTATGAAATGTCAGACACAGTTTAAATATATACTAAAAATAAATGCTTTGAAGGTTGAACTCATACTTCAGGGGGGAAATCACCATATCATTATCACAATTCATAACGTCCTCATAGTTTAAAATCCAAGATGGCTTAAACGGTTCTGTTACATGTTAAAAAGCAAGTTATTTATTTCCCAAAATAGATTGCCTACCAATATAACTGCACAGCAGGGATTTTTATATGCATAAAGCCAAAACTCAAATAACTTATCCAATACATAAAAGCAACTCAGAATTCTTATAGCTGCAGTATAACGTTGACTGTAACCTCTTATTCCTGGTTTCCAAAATACATGTATTGCAGGGTTAATAAAATGCATGCTGTATTTCAGATGCATGCACTAAGGAGGAGGATGCAGTATGTTAACAGTTGCATAATCTTTATTTATCTTAGTTGCATTCATCTCTACACTTACCCCAAACTTCTCCACCTCTTCTTCCTGTAAGCAAGAGCCATATACATTGAAGCATGTATTTGAACAGAAAAGCACAGGAAAAAAATAAAACAGTTGAGAGTCAGGAAGAAAAATGTAGACAGGAAAGAACAGAAAAGAAAGAGTTTCTATACGGTAAAATTGTTCTCAAACAAGAACGCAATGTTGGAATGGAATGCAAGGGCAGGACTTGCACAAACACTTCAACATGGAAGAACATCTATCAGTTTTCTGTTTCAAGTTTAACCTATGAAATTTAAAAACCAAGCTCCCATTAAGTTTCCTTTTTAAGTTATTTCCCCTAAGTCAAATTCAGTTTGGATGGAGAGAGCCAAAATGGTTCAACTTATTCAAAGTGAAGAAAGTGTGCTTCAGTTAATTTGCTTTGCATTAGGACTGCAATAAGCAAATGAGAAACCATCAGTATTCAAATTTATGATGCTGTTTTCCCTTGACTGCTTGCTGGAAAACAAGCTAGTCACCAAATACATGCTGGAAAAGTAGATGCTCTATATTAATCGGTAATGAAATCGCCAGCAAGTCTCATGTTGCCACTAACAAACATCTTTTCTTGTTAATTTTTAATCTTCAAAAGCATTTATTGGTGCTTCAGAACACAAACTGATAGATCAAACACCAGAGGCAATGAAAATGAATATAAATGATGTTGAAAATACAGATTTATTTTTTTTTAATCTTCAGCACTATCTCTGATATTAGATGCCTGAGCATTTTCTGTCAGTGTGCATCCTTTAAATAATGGTCATTAAAATGTGTTGTGTAATTGTGAAAAAACACACTAAAGCTAACTATTTACTATTAAATTCATGTAATGATCAGACTTCATTAGGTCTTAGAAAGTGTATGGGGCATCAGGGAGATTTATTCATAGACTGATTTCATCTGTGAATGGAAAAGATTCTGAAAAGCAATCCTACCTGACCATTAAGTAGCTGTATAACTTTATGTTAAAGAGGGAATTTGCTAATTCAAATCCAGTGGTATGAAGGTGAATCTCCACTGTGAAACAGATCCATCTTCAAACAACATTAACAAGGGATCTGTTATTTTTGTCTCAAAATTCAAGTGGACCCATCTTAAACAAAATACCTTTATTTCCTGACGGTCAGCCTTGCAAACATGGTTCACCATCACCTGTGAATCCTGACCTCTGGAAGCCCACAGGGAGCCAATTCTCAATGCTCTTACATATGCCACATACCCTTGCATAGGACATTTCCTTCCGCTGCACTGATGTAACTGACTTCATAAATCCAAGAGGATTACAACTCGGAGGTGAGCTATTGACCGGAATTTAGTTAGGGCTTGTACAAAGCTCATTTTTTGCAACTACCTAGTGATTCAGCAGAGGACATCACCTTGTCATCAATTCCCCTCCCCAACTGCATCCCAAAGGATTTTTGTCTGGTCCATTAGTGCAAGACGCAAACTACACTGCAAAGCACCACTACCCTCCTTAGCAGGGATCTGCAGGCATCAGGACCTGCATGGACACAAGAGAGTCCCTGATCCTTTTAAAGAGATGCAGGACGTTATTTAGCTCCACTGAATATAAACTGGAGCTTATGAGCACCAGATTAGAAGATGTGGTGCTTTTATTCTCCAGTTTGCCAACAAAAAGCCTGCTGATATAATGCACCAGGAGAAAAAACAAACCCCAAGAAAAAGTAACCCAAGCAAATCTCCTCCACTGCTTGCAGCCTGAACATATCACACATTATGTAGGTGGAGCAAGCTGTGCTTAGAACAAATAAAAATACTTTGTTTGGGTTTAATATGTTATCAGTGGGGTTTTGAGGCAGTGTTTCAGATGTATACATGGCTGATTAAGGTGCTTTTTATATCTATCATATATAGATGTTATACCTCTCCCAAAACTCTGCCGACACTAACATTTTATTTAGTGAAAATGTGAATCATTAAACTTAGAACTTACTTTTCTTTCCTTATTAAGGACAGCAAATTGGTTCAGTGGTTATTAAAAGCAGGTCTTGGAAGCATCAACTGTATCGCCATAATTTGATCAAGATTGTGGTTTTGATGTAGATGTCAATGGGAAGTTACACCATGAAACACAAAGGCACTGATGCACACACAGCCCCAGGTCCCAACCCAGCCCAGACACCTTCAATCCTACTGTAAAGTGCACACCTTTGTCTGAACATCACAGCTGGATCCATGTTTGCTGAGGTCATTCGGACAACTTGGCGAATTTCCTTGGCAATCATTCGGAGCTTCTCAAAATTCACCAGGCCATCCACTTTGGAATCATTTCCTAGATAATGGAAATACACACATAAGGAAAGAAAGGAAAAAAAAAGACCAAAGAGTCAGAAATACTTTCTAACAGGCAATGTCTTTCTAGTTGCTCACCATATCCGCCTCCTGTTCCTCCATCACCACAACTGCCCTAATGGCAAAACACAAATGAACATTATGTGCACTCTAGTATTGGTTTTGTTAATCTATTTCTAAAGTAACAAGCATTAGCAAGAAGAAAAAGGAGTAAGTGACTTATGCCCAAATTCACTGGCATAGATGATTAAACAGTATACAGAATCTCAGACTGGTTTGTGTTGGAAGGGATCATAAAGCTCATCCAGTTCCCAGCCCCCGGCCATGGGCAAGGGCACCTTCCACTAGAGCACTTGCTCCAAGCCCCTGCGTCCAACCTGGTCTTGAACACTGCCACAGCTTCTCTGGGCACCCTGTGCCAGTGCCTCAGCACCCTTCACAGGGAAGAGCTTCTGCCTAATAGAACTGACATCCAACAGCATTCACATTCTGAAGTTAGTCCAAACAGCTCTGGAACATCAGAACCAAGAATTGGGCATATTTGGAAACGCTTAAACTTAACCAATTGTGAACAGAATCTTGTGTAAAAGGAACAAAATGGAAATGTTTAAACGAACCCCATTGAAAACGCTGAAAGCAGGAGTAGGAGGTGTTAGATCATTGTAGCTGCCTGAAAGCCACAACATGGAATGAAATCCTAGAAACACTGCAGCAACAAGTTCTTGTAAGAGGAGTATATACTTGAAGTAGTGTAACTACCAGTTAGCACTCACCTACTGTTCCACCTAAACCTTTGGACACCTGATAAAGATTAAGCATTGCTTTTAAAATATTAAAGATATACTTTTAATTTTTAATTTCTGTCTAGGTACAGCCTCTTCCATTATTCATGCACAGATCTATTTTGTTTTACTCCTACAAAGGATGCATCAAAAGCATCCTACTGGTGGCATCTGTTGAATCAGGGCTAAAGCATATTGAGTGCTCAGTTTGTTATTTCTCTTGTGTCTGACATTACCTTCATGCAGAAAGGTGATATCCTTCTTGACAACAGGAAAAAGTGGAATAATTGGAGGCTGCATGCTCTGGCTGCTGAGGATGTTGCGGTATTTTGCCATGTTTCGAGATGGATCAAAGAGATCTTGAAGGTCTCGGAGGTGCTTTTCGTACTTGCTTGGTAACTTCTCCCAAGTGCCTCTGAGACGTGCTACTGGTGCTAAATTTAACCCACTGGAAGGCAGATTTGTTTCATTATTAGCTGTTAGTGGAATCATTACCTTTCAGAAGGAAGTGGAGGGCTTGGGGTTTGTTTTAAGAATTAAAAATAGCTTTTCATAAGGCTAACTTGTAAGGCTGGGTGAAAGCTAGGCTGCAAGCTGATCACAATAAACGTCTGCCGTTCACCCTTGTGAGCAAGAGAAAGAGAACTGTAAAAACCATGACTGCTTCCTATTCACTAGGTACCAATTTTTAGTTAGCCTGCCAAAACAATCCCTCCGTAACACATGGCTGGTGCCCATTCAATTTAAGCACTACTTCTCTCCTGTAAAAATGTGCTCCACAATAAGGACAAAAGGGTGGAGAATTAATGAAGTGAATACACAGCTACAGTGGCAAGTGAGAACAGTGCACAGCTTATCCCAGGCAAAAGTGGCAGGACTGCAGAAGACCATGTTTGAAGCATTTGTAATTGAGCACCAACAGACTGAAAATCAGAAGCAGCAGCACTTGTCATTGTGCTCTCATTAAGTAAAAATACATCCAGAGTCAGTTGGATGTGATACAGCAAATTAAAATAAAGGAAATGGATCTGTCCTCCCTATTAGAATTTGCCACCAAGTTTGTTCATGAAATTCTGCAGTGACCACCTTGTAGCTGAATTGGAAAGTGTCATTTCCTAGCATTCACCAGTAAGTCCAGAATCACACAATTGATAAATCTGCTATTCCAAGATTTTGAAAGCTTCAGAAACTTACTTTGTATTTGCTTTATTCTTTTATAGAGATTTCTCCCCATGTTATTGTCAAATCACAAAGACTTCTCTCACATGAAAAATCAAGCGTACGCCACCACGCAGCCCCCCTCTTTTACATGCTACATTAGGATGGTTATCTTTCTATTTCATGAAACATATGGCAACATATTGATATGCAAGGCAAGGCAAGAAAGAGAACCCCCATGGCATAAGCTTACAAAAACATATTTCTCTGGAAACCAGGGCAAGACAAAACCTCATTTATTGACTTCTTTTTTTGACCAAAGACCACTTCAGTCACAGCCTGATTAGAGTTAACTGAGAAGCAGAAGAGTCACTTCTCCACCCACAATAAAAGATGAGGAATTAGGGAGCAGAATATAGAAATTACATTTGCTATCCACACGTGTATTCACCATGTAATGAGCAGCCCCAGCCCCAACAGCTGCCCAGTGCCCTTTAAGGAGATTCATTCATTGTTTACTGGATGACTAAACAGAAGGCAACAGCATTCAAGAAGCTGGCTAGACATGGAAGAAAACAGTTAAAAGTGGTATTTTCAAAGATGCTGGGATACAGCAAGAATCCAAATCTTTGTCTGATGAATCACAGCACCTTTATTTTAGTTTCTTAAAACCTGGGTATAAGATAATTGCAAAGAAAGGAAATGCTGAACTCATGCTATTAAAGTAGCAGCATCCAGTACAAAACAGAAGAGAAAATCT
This sequence comes from Agapornis roseicollis, assembly GCA_002631895.1. NCBI lineage: Eukaryota > Metazoa > Chordata > Aves > Psittaciformes > Psittacidae > Agapornis > Agapornis roseicollis. The sequence goes on along the minus strand of NDXB01010961.1, from coordinate 59,159 downwards.
GAGTGTGCAAATGAAGAGGGGGAAAAAAAAAATAAGGGAGCAGATAACAGGAAAGACTGGAAAGGAAAATGTAACTAAAACCAGAGTGATTTGAGGAAGTTCTTACAATGAAATAATCTCATAATCACAGGTACAACTCAGTGCACATTGACACGGCAGCAGCAACTGAGAAAAGAAGGGAAATGGAGTGCCAGAATGGAAATGACAGCAGTGCTCAGGCAGGTTTCTGAAGTTATCAATCAAACACTGCTCCTGTCCAGCTCTTCTCTTTCTCTGCTAGGTAGTGGTTAAAATAGACAGTCACATGAAGCACCAAGATACACTAAACTTCTGAGGAGGAGGAAGGAAAAGATGGCAGTGACAATGCACAGTCTGGCTTCTGAAAAGCTTGGCAATTCCCCTCCAACCACCCCACGTCATCAGTGATCTGTTCAGCATAAACCTATTTCTTTTCTTTCCAGTTAGATTATCAGAATTGCCTTTGACAGCACAAACCAGATCAGACAAATAGAAGCATTTTACCTTATAACTGCGAACATGGAATTGAAGTTCTTGCATTCTCGGCAATGGAGAGCAATTTTTATGAAATGCTTAATAATCTTCATCCTCTTGAGTTGGTTGGGCTCTGCTAGAATCTCCATGGCAACCCAGAAGGTCTCCTGATTGATGACATCCTCAAACTGTTTCAGGTGAGCATTTCCTGTCTTGGAGTCCAGCTTATAAAGGTCATCGATGTATTCTGTAGGCTCAATATTGCGGAAGAGTTCAAAGTCTCTCATGGAGAGCTGAGTGGCGACCTCAATGGTGCTCAGCTGTAGGAGGGAAATTTGGCTTTCTCTTAGGAGCTCTTGAGCATCCTCATCGGAGCATAGGGTCTCTGTCTCCATATTGTTTTTAAGATAATATCTAGAGAATAATTGAGTTACAATAAAATGTTAAGAGACATGCTTCAGAGGGTTTGCGAACACAAAGGCATTGAACTACACCACTCAAAGTGGGCATCACTGACACCACAGGAGTGTTTATGTGAAAGTATCTGCGCCCTATGATTGACAACACAGTGTAAAAGGGAAAGACACAGACAAGAAGGGACAGCATAATCTTGTACTTCAGCATAAGATATCATCATTACTGGGGTAAAAAAACATTTCCAAAGCTGGTTTTATCCACCTCTTCACTAGCATCTTCTGTTTCATTCTCCATAATATACTGTATCTTTCACCCTTGGAAAAAAAAGCTCAGTTACTTTGCCATTTGTAAATTCAGCAGTGAAGTAACATTTTAAATACACATAAGTCCTGAGAAATCTCTTGTTAATGTATTTCTCCATTTCTCACATAAAATTAGTGTGATATCTTACATAAATAGGGTGGCGTACTACTATTTACATGAAGCACACAGTATCGAGGAAATGAAAATATATCTGGAAAATTCATTTCCATGGTCCCAGGCAGATCACTTTCAGATACACCAAAGTTTATTCCTCATAAATCGCCTCTGTTGCCTAGCAAAGACAACTAAAGAATTTTTTACTTAATAAACTTTCTTCTGGTAAGTACCAGGTCATCAGATAAAACTGAAGCACTTAACATGCAAGAAACATTCATACCAGTTTACATAGAAATGGAAGAATTTATCTCAGGTTAGCATCAGTTCACTGCAACATGACATCACTAAGAAAGAAAGTAATTGTATGTTTTAATCCTGAAGTACATGTGGAAAGTGTCAGAAAAGATGTTTCTCCTTTGTTCAGTGTATGCCACTATATATATTATCCCAAACTGCTATATTTAGTTGTCATTGAGCAGCTGCTGTAGATGTGGGGTGGGGGTTTTGGGTTCACCAACACTGGACACTGTTAAGATTCAACTGGACAGTGTGCTGTCTAGGTTATGCTTTGCCCACAAAGGTTGGACCAGGTGAGCCCTGAGGTCCCTTCTAATCTGGTGTTCTATGATCCCTCCCTGAATGGAACGGGATCTTATGGATGTTTGAATCCTAAAAAGCAAACGAATCCAAACTGAAGTTAAAACAAGGCGCATTTTTACCGTCCATTGAGTTGAATCCTGTCAGCCAACTTGGAGAACTGATCCGGGAGCCTCCGCTGTTTGATGACCCCCTCGGGGCTGACCGACACTTCACAGAGGGAGTAAGTCTCGGGGGCACCTGTCAAGTTGAATTCGTGGACGGCATGACTCACCACCTCTTTTGCTGTTGTGTCTTTGCTGATGATAATGTAACAGCTCTGCTGATCTGCTTTGAAAACCCTGATTACCTGATCCGGAATATCTGAAACAACAAGAGTAACACCTTTAATGTGTGAAGTTACTTTTCCCTTGAAAAGAAATGAGGTCATTTACTGCTTCTTTTGATAACCAGAAAACAGAAAACCAGCTAGCAGGGAAAAAAAAAGCCATGCTGGCCTTGATAAATATGCATTAAAATGTTCAGCTTTGAGAAGCAAACAAGAGGACTCTGCTCCTCCCTGCATTTCCACAACTTTATGATTCCACAACCACAACTGAAGCACAAGACTCCTAGATACACTGCTAAGCTGCACACTGTCCTTCTCAGCATGTCTCAGAATCTTTGACAGCATCATTTATTCCTTCTTTGGCTCTTCTGTCTTTGTGAGACACGTGCCATGGCACTCTTCCCAGGGATGGGAAGCCATGGAGCATGCATGGATGGGCTGTGGGCAGGAGGCTGGGAAGAGCAAAGGAGATTTGGTTGTTTCCATAACTAGTTGCAAACTTTTACACTCACTATCTCACCCTGAAGGAACAAAGCTGCTGCCAGCAGTTAATTCTTTGGCTAGTGTACTTATTTATAGCACATTTCATGTATTATAAATGCATTAGAGAGCAGCTTTCTCTGAGGCAGCCTACAGCAGGAAATAAATAAGTGAAGAAACACACGTTTCATCTACAGCTCTATGACTGGAAAGAATTCGTTCCATTACAGAAGATTTGATTTTCATAATAAAACTGATGGGGAAGTCAAGTCAAGAGGCAGAGTGCGCACTGATTTAAAACTTAAGGAAGCAGTTTCCTACCCTCCCTAAATTCTGAAGACTAAAACCTCACCAGTTCTCTGCAGACCTGAGAAGGTGGGAGGCTCAGCCTTCTCCAGAGCCTGATGCTATTCAAAAACCAGGTTGGATGTGCCATCAGTTCCTGGATCAGCAATTCCAAGTGAGAGAAGTGAGGGGCTGTTATTACAGCAACAGCCTCCAAAAGAGTTTCCACCCACTGGAAAAAATAAAGTCTCAACATCATCTACAGCTAAACTGGAAGATGGATGAAACAGGGAGCTTAAAAACCCCCATCTGATTAAAAACAAATTCTACTGACAATTTCATTTTATGACTATCCTATTCCCAGAACAGCCTCATTAATAGCTGGGGACTAGCTGAAACTGAAAAGCTCCACACACACATGAACAGGGGCAATAAAAGACAGAAATCAGTATTATGTACTTATATGAGAGTGAAAGTAGTGAAAATGATATACTGAATAACTGGAAATGCTGCACTCCTAAAAATCATAACAAGCCAACAGAAGAGGCCAACATCTGTACCTTGGTATCAACATATCTAAACATCAGAACACACTCAAGGTAGAAAGCAAAAAACTGAAGTGTAATTTGGGGGGCAAAAGGGAAAAACCACAAAACCCAACCAAAACTGAGTGTAACTTCTGACAGCTGAGGGAAATCTCTATTATGAACACGTCTGTCTTTGCTTTTAAGCAGGTGAACTATATATGTATAATCATTTTCTTCTGCATTATACAGCTTGCATTGACAATACAAAACACATTTCAAGTCTGCATGCACATGGTTTTTAGTTACACAGAGTCCAACAGAACAGACATGATCTCAAACTACAGCATCATCTAAAATCCCAGTTTCGTGAAAGGGACATAAGCAACTTCATTCCTCAAAGCAAGGTCACAAAGAAGCAAAGGAAACTGCCAAAGGTCATCAGTGTGTTGGTGGCAGAAATGGGAATAAAATGCAGGTTTCAGCCTCAGCACAGCACCATGCCTGGAAAGAAAACCTACAGGTTTGTTTTATTTGAGGGAAGATTATGGGGCAAAGGACTATCTTAATGTCCTAACAGTAATAACATTGTCAACACAAAGTATGAAAGTGTTAAGTTTAACAGGCAAGCCATGCAGTATTAAGGTCTACAGGATGCTGTACATCAGGATACTTACAGTAAAACCCAACAGCTGCGGGCAGGAGAAAAAAAAACACCACGTCAGCACCAAATCAAGATCTAGATGTTTACAGAACTGATCAAGTGCATGTAATGCACTGTCACAAGTACTTTGATTTGCTCTGCTATTTAAAAATGACAGCATATTTGGTATAGTAAACATATAGTAAATGTAAAGGATTAGTTATCAACACTTGATACTCGGCAGTAACCTGTACAGTATTAAATGAAGATTCTTAGAGAACATGTGTGTGACTCTCATGCAGACAGCAAGAACCTGGATTTTCAGAACAAAAGGGAACCTAATTCCTATGGACATTTATGCAACTGATCAGATGTGCCTGCATACATCCCTTTTAAAGGGGAAACCTGCAAGTTTACCCTAAGTCATAGCCACAAGGCACTTTACAGAACATGTATTTACACACAGAGCTTACACTTGAAATAGGGAAACAAGATTCTGTCTTGCCACGTTTACAGGCATGTAACAAATGCCTCCTGCAGCCACCAGTTCCTACAGTAACAGCAACGAAAGCCCAGACCACACATCCCAAAACATCTTGCAGTTTTTCAGGCAGACAGTATCTCATGTTTGACAATGTATGTATTACATTAACATCACTGTTGGTACCATGGCAGTCCTATTCCATCCATAATACTGCTTGAAATATATATATATGAAGATGATGGATGGACAAACCAAATCATCAGGAGTACAGTATTGGGAAGAGATGACAAAAGAGAAAGGTGCAGACAAGGACACCGCTTCCATCAGAGCTCTGGTAAACTCCAGTAAATCAAAGACTCTCTGAGGTGGCAAAATACATTCCTTTGTGAAAACAAGCTAAGTGTCACATTATAAAAAAGCTCCAGTCTGGACCTGTTAGAGCCACAAGATAAAGAGGTAACTGCACTCGGTGTGTTTGATGCTAAAAGATGTAATTTTCCCCCTGAACCAGCTGCCTTGTAATGATCCTATAAATCAAGCTAATGCTGCTGCTTTACCTGAAGGATTAGAGAAATCCAGGATGCTAGTTGTAGGCTGCAATAGGTCAGGGCTGCTGGAAGAGAGGGTTCCCGGAATGGGCATGATGGCCAGGCTGTGCCTGCACTGCCGCGTTCCGACAATGCTGTCGTCCTGCGACTGGCTCACACTCCCATCGCTGCAAAAGAGGTTGGGTTCAATTGTGTGCATTAAGCTCCTTAGATTCATCTTGAGGTGAATCTAAGAAACGTAATGGCACTCAGATGTGTTAATTACACATTGCAGACAGGCTTTCAGAAAAAGGACACAGAAAAAGCATATCTGAAAGCATTCAAATGGTCACTGGTCTCATTCTGAATTTACTGGTCAGATTTGCAGTTTAAAAATCATATTTAAAAACCCCAATATAAGCAATATGAAGCTAATGACTGGAGATACTCAGCAACTAAAATATCACACTTAGTAAGGAAAGATTGCTTTGGGACCAGAAGAATGTGACAAACCTGAACAGTTTTGGAGGCAAGATGCTGAATCGGGTCTTGTCCAAGATTTTCCTGATTCTGTTTCTCCCACCAGATACAGTGTTTGCTTTCATCTTCTTGTTGCCTTTTTCACGGGGAAACATCTGTTCCACATCTCCAGGCATATCTGGGATGGAGTAACGGTTGTTCTTCTTTTCTGCGATTTTGGGAATATGTGGAATTCCATTCTTCTCTTGTCCTATCCTGCAGAGCAGCTCCTTAAACACTGTAAGAGAAGATACAGTCATTGTGATTGCTCTTTGCACACTTAAAACTTCACAGTGAATTCTTCTTTCCTTTCAACCCTTTTGCTTCCCACATCCATGCAGTTAAAGCGAGCCAGAGAGTTATAAACCAGGCAATACATTGCATTTCAACTTTGATTCTAAGGGGTGAGTCTTTTCCTATTTAAGCTTTGCTTTTGATTACCTCGGCAGAAAGCACAATCCCCTTAATGTTCCATAAAACAATCAAACATTCTGAACAGCACAGTTCTCCCAGCTGCTTTTGAAATTAGCACATATCACAGCAAATTGAACAGACCTGGTCTGCTGTTTCCAGGTAGATTATAAGGAAACATCATGTTCATGGCAATCAGCTCTATGTATTTATTGACTGTTGTCTGCATCTTTTACATAACAGAGTGCAGATGCTTCCTCAAGGATAACTGCAAGGCAGACTGATACTCTACAAAATTGCCTTTATTTGCTTTTAGTAATGCTACTGAACAGAAGCTGCATCAAATCTCCTATTGCATTTACCAAGGTAAGTCAGTCTAGCACCAACACTGACATCCCAAAGTCCATAGAAAAGACAGTGGTTATGTTCTTTGTTTTTCCTCCCACAGATAAATAAAACACAACCGATCAAATTGGTTTATTAATTCTAAATATTTCTCTAAAGATGTTTTCAGAAACCTTTTTCAATCACTTAAGTCAGAAATCCAGGATTTTCTCTTGTAAACATGGTGATCCTTGGAGAACGCAAAACCCTACAGAAGAAACTACTCAGACTGTCCCTATGAGCAAAACAACCAGGACTTTCCGTATAGAAAATCCCAGTCAAATTCCTAATTTATATCATGTAACAGAATTTTAAGCTACCAGCTTCACAGTTAAGAACAGGAATTGCTCCTTGTCAGCACCAGGCACATAGCACTCAATTAAAAAGACAGGATAATAATTATCATTGTTGACAAAAGCTTCAAGACGTGAATCCATTCCATTTTATCAGAGAAGTCACTTGGAATTTGTAGCAGGTTGCACAAAGCTATGAGAATCCATTGTCAATATATGCTGCTTACATTTATAATACAAATGAATCATCTATCCCTGTCTCAATTACAGTTCTGCTTTATTTGGTGTCATTTCACATGATTCTGGACCACCAGTTATGGTGGGGGTTTAGAATTAAAATCTGGAATTAAATTTGGAATTAAACTAAATTTTTGGAATTAAAAAGCAACTGCTCAGACCTGGAAACTTTTTACCTGCACAGTGATAAACAGAAAGCAATAACTGAAAAGAAAATCTATAGTGACTAAGGGCAAGTAACTGGGGGAAGAAAGCATGAGAAGGAAACCATCAGGAAGTCTCACATACAACTACAGAGGAAGGAGCTATCTTGGGTACAGCCTTGCTCTTTCTGTAGCTGTGGTTATTCTGTTGCCTGAAGGGGATTATGGAAAAAGAACAGATGATTTGACTGAGATTTTAAAGAGGTATTTACGTGTTTATATTCACACTGACAATTAAGAGCCAACATTTCTATGTCATATCACTTTTTATATCCCCTTTTCAATTTACCCTATCATTCTTACAGCCATTATAAAAACTCTGACAAAGCCCAGTTTCACATTATTGCTGGGTTTTGGCAAAAAATCTTTTGGTCCGGATCCCTTGGCTCTGTTTCAGCCCTATCACACAAAGGGACATTAAAGCTGCCGAAACACTCATTTTGGACTTCTCAGGGAGTACAGAGCTGCCCACGGCTGGCTTTGTGCCACTCAACGTGCAGGCCCTGGCACATGAGAGCTTCTCCGAGGAAAAGGAGGCACAATAAGGGGACTTCTGCACAACTTCTCACTCCTGGAGTGAGGCTGAGAAAGAAAGGTGGAATCTTAATGCACTTCTAAAGCCAGAAACACTGGAGTTTTCTTCACATATACAAAAATACATCATATATAAAGTCTACTCACCAAAAATGTTTGTTTTTACAGTGATGGAGAGGTGAGTGTTGTTCCTTAAGATCTCCAGAGCTTTTACAAAGGTAATGTTCTCAAAATTCTGTCCATTTACTTCCATTATCTTTAAGAAGAAATAAAAATAGGGACTATTAGGAGAACAACTATTTGACAGACTTATAAATACAAAGGTGATAATACAGGCACAGTGAGAACTTTCTAGAAGTCAACACAGAATCTTTACAGCAGTTGTAGGATGAAAACATTCCTTGGAAAATAACTAGCTTTATCATGTGAGAGAAGTTACATCCTGTGATCAAGCCAGGACCTCCAGTTCTACCTGACAAAATGCTTTAAATACATTTATTTTCTATGATCATCTTGCAATTGAGAACTTCAACTGAATCAGAACTAGTGGATTATGAACCATGGAGCTGATAATTCATCTACAGCTGAATGTTGTGACTGTCCCATCCCTGGCAGTGCTAAAGGCTAGGTTGGATGGGGCTTGGAACAAGCTGCTCTAGTGGAAGGTGTCCCTGCCCATGGGAGGGGGTTGGAACTGGATGAGCTTTAAGGTCTCTTCCAACCAACACCATTCCATGATTCTATGATCTTCACTTAAGAGTGAACTGCCATTGCTCCATCAGTCTCAGTGAACACGGATGACCCAACAAAACAATCTGATGGCTTCAAACCAACTATATCGCTGATCAGAAAGTTCCCTAAAATAACTACAATTTGTTTTCTTTTCCCATTCTGGTTTTGAAATACTATGAAAACTATTTAATAGAAACCCATTTAACACGTGCAAACTGGAGCTGAACTCTGCCGTTCACAACAGGACTCTAGCTAGTCGTTTGCTTTCAGTAAACAGCATCATCTGCTGAGAACACTACGGTTGGTTGAACAAGAGTATTTTACATGAACTTCATTCCTTTTACCTGGTCTCCACGCTTAAGCCCAGCTTCTGCTGCTTTACTGCCCATTTCCACAGTCTCTACAAAAATACCAAACCCTTTGTCGCTTCCTCCAAGGAGGCTGAAGAACAGAGGCGAGTCTCTAGAAGGTTTCTGTAGGGTAATTTGTCTCCATTTGGCTTTGGCAGCACAGGCAATATTCAGCAATCTGAGATGGCCTTTCATTTTCTGCACAAAAGACAACAACATAAAACTGAACTCGATTTTCCTAGAAATGGAAAAACCAGTTGTGACAAACAATCCAATTGCTAGAAAAAGGAGGTTTTGATGCCATGCAATCAAATCTTCCTAAATAAACAACATAATGAGTGCCCTGTGTACTATTTTACATGGGCTTTATATCTAAATACATATTTAAGAACAACTTTGTCCATATTAAAAGCAATCTATTATAGACTCCAATGTGTTAGTCGCTGGCAACACACTGGCAAATGAGGAAGTGTGCTATTAGAAAGTACGACCCCCTTCTATTTTGCTCCTACCGTATCTTCCAAGTTCTTTTCAAATTCCTCCAGGAATCGAGTCATAGCAGGATCTCCTTCAAAGTCATTAAAATGATTGTTCACCCACAGCAAGACCACTCTGGTAACCTGGAAAAAGAAAATACCAAATCATGTACGTATGTGTGTGTGTGTATATATATATATATGTGTGTACATAAAGGTACCAATGAGTCTTTTCCTATAAACTTTAATCTTACAGATTAACATAGAATAACATAAGACAGAGTACTGCATCTGTTCACAAACAGTAGCAGAAGACATTTGCAGTTGAAATCATCTTCTCTCTTCCTTTCACTGTAGGAACAAATCTTATGCCTAATTGTTTCCACCACCCAGTACTTAGTGGTCCACAATTACACCTTCTAAGTTAACTCTTCCTTATGCTGTTTATAAAACTTTTCTTCTTAAAGCATCCTTATGATCTCCTTAAAGAAAGTCCTAGGAAGTATGCTTTGATAATAGAAACTTTCAGTTAAATCTTCTGGTTGCTTTCATAAGTGCAACAGTTACTACCATTTGTTCTAAATAATTTATCCACTCACATCATACAAAGGTTGCTCTATAGCAGTTTCTCTTCTAAAAAATAAACTATTTCCTCTTTTAGTTGCTGAGACAGTTTTCCTTTACCTTCCTTTCTTAATAGACAGTAGTGCCAAGATAAACAGCATGCAAAAAAGGTAAGAAGAGAAGCAGTAACCACAGCAAAAGACCCCTGACAATTTCCTACTCAAAGAAAGACAGTGTTTTGATAGTCTTTTGGGTTTCCTCAGCTCAAACACATAAAACCGCTGGCAAGGGATTTTACTGCCATCACATTCAACAGGGACAGGGATACAAGTTCCAAACCATGAACAGTTTTCATGTGTATGTGCACGAATATACAGGAGTAGAACGTGGCTCTATTTATGGAACCAGTTTTTATCAACTGCACCTGTCTTTTGTTTATTTTAAGTACAGAGTTTGCAATAAGCTGCTCAAATAGAATGTGTTCAATACAGTGAAAAGCTCTGCAACATAACATTATGGAAGATAAGCATAACACTGTTGTGAAAAGGAAGAGGGTATGTCCAAGAGTTCCCTGAATATCTGGTGAAAAGGGATTTCAGAGACTGGCATTTACATCTTTAACTTAAACAGAAAACAGTATTTATCATTTTGCAGAAGAGAAGCAGTGTCAAACCTACTTTAGGATATTATACACATACAACACACTGGAGAATCCTGTCTTGATACCAGTGAAAAATACTTTGCTTTAAAACAGTTCATATAAAATAGCTGGAGCATAATCCTAGTTTATCATCAATACAAAAGGGAACCTCTTTGGAGACATTTTCACCTGAAATCCTCAACTCTTAGACTCAAACTGACCTTATCCCTGAGGCTATCCACTGTGAACCATTCCAGGAGTTTATTCCCAACTTCCAGGGGGCTTGTTAGGAATGTTCTGTATGTTAGAAGGAAGTCTTCAATGTAGGTTGGATCCACAATTGAATGTTCTTCTATTAAGTGCATGATGAGTCGCTCAGGTGTTGCCTTAAGAAATTAAATGCAAAACATCACTGGTATCTCTCATCACTACCTCTCCCTAGAGAGCATCTGAACGTAAAACTGTATGAACATTATATTCCCTTATGACATTTCAGTTATGGCTAAGTCAAGAGAAAACAGTAACATGTTTAAATCAAGTCTTTGTGCTGCTCTCAGCCCAAATGTTTTGCATAGGTAATACCTGAGATGAACAAACCTGAGTGTGTGTTCTAGATTCAAACCAAAATTGTATTTATTTACTAACAAATAAGGGTTAAATAGATAGATGTAAAGCACAGAAAGAAATTCACCTTGATAACTATGTGTCCTTTTCTGGTTCCACTGCGATCCAGCTCCCTGTGCTCCTTTACCATCACAATTTCTCCTTCTTCCTCCACTTTGTGAGTGTTTTTTTCCACGTGGTTCAGGATCCTCCAATAGTCTTGCTGGGCTATACACACAAACTGCCACCAGACAATACGGGGTTGTTAGTAACTACCCAAACCATGAATGTATTCCCATCTCTGGGCTGCTTCAACACAGTCACAAAGGCATTTAATACCAAACCTGGCCTATTTTGCCCAACTACATCAGAAAGTTAGAATAGAAGACAAATGGAACTGGTCACCTGCTTACAACTCCAAAAGGTGGTTCAAGTGGGCTAAACATATAAAGGACAAAGCCTCTAAGAAGTGGAAATGGATGTTTTCAATTTCTCTGCTCTTACTGCATGTCAATCCCATGCACAGCATGACTGGGGTGGACTCAGCTTATATTTCAAATTCCTGTTTCTCACATAACAGCAGCATGAAATAAATCTCAGGCACTACAGAGTGTACAACTAACTCAACATCAGCAGAGCCCCTGACCCATAACATACGAACCTCCTTTGCTCCTGGAATGAAGATCATGCATCAAGATCCAAGTAGTCTGTTTCCTTTTATTAAATGCTTAAGAATAGGAGATAGCTGCATAGAACTGTAATCTTACCTGACAATCATCTACTTTGGTTCTGACCACTCCGTTCATGTACTGTTTGTCCAGAGAGGGAGTAATCCCAAAACTATTTCCCATACAGAGACTCTCACTCTTCCCATCAGGATAGCTGATTTCCACTGTGCCATTTAAAATAACATACCAAGAATCGAGCTGGAGGAAGTAAAGACGAAGGTTTAAAAAGTGAAGCTAATTCAACAACTTTTAGAAGCTGTTCCAGTGCTCTTATCTCAGAGAGGTTTATTCTTGTTGTCAGCTGAGTTTTGCAACATGTCATTCACTAAAAGGGTGCACTGTACAGCAAGCAATGAAGATGACTGAAACAAGAACGCTTTTCAGCGTTCTTCATTCATTTCACAACTAATTCAGCAGGGAGGAATGCTGATGAATAGATAGCTTTTCTAATCAGTGGGCTAATTGCTACAATACATTTATACCATTTAGTGAGAAGGAACACTTTTCCCCTGGGTACCCATTTGGTCACTACCAGAGATGAGAGCCTACCTACTCCTCTTGGAGGGGTGACCTGCTATGGCTATTCCAGACATCTTGATCCAAGGACAGACAAGAGACTTCAAGACAGTGATTCAGAGCACCTATGCTGGGAGCCTGACCACTGACTAATTTGGGCATCTGTCTCCTCCCACTGATTATGTACGGAAACTGCTCCTAATACACAGGCAGTAACACACAGGCAGAATCTTCCAAAGGGATAAGCTAAGGTTTAGGTATTTTGGATATGGTGAGAGAAGAATTCTCTAACTTGCAAGTGTGGAAGATGTGCAATAGATTTCCCAGCCCTTCACCCCCACGTGCCCTTGCTAACACACCGCCTGTGCTGGAAGCAGCAACTTACTTCTTGGCCGTCTTCAAGTATGATGGCTCCTGCTTGCTCTACTACTTCGAATATCATCACTGAGCAAAGTTCTCTCCTCACAGACATGGTCATGTTTGCAAAGGCAGGGAGCTGATGCATAAATTCCAGTAATTGCTCTGTTAGACAAAGGAGACACTGGTAGGAAGACTGCAAGGCGCAGGGGTTCCTTGGACACCCCACCCTCCACAGGTGGATTAAACCTCTGTTAAACGCATGTTAAAATTGCTCAGTGGTGTCACAGCTCCCATTAGTGGCACTGGCTAAATGAACCCAGTATGCTTTTTGTCATCAAAGACCAGAATCTGACTCCACTGTCCCTCGACTGACTTTCATGGCAGCAATCTAGCTGGAATGTAAAAGTACTTCAGCTTCAGACATTAAGAAAAATTGAAAACACCCTTACTGCATAGTAATTATAAGCTTGATAGGAGCTTGAAATGATTTTCCAGTGTTTAGAGAAGTAATCTCAAGCACAGCTTAATACAAATTTTACTATTAAAACTAATGCCAATTTCTAGTCAAACACTGCAGTAAATAATTTTAATCTCAAATGTTCTGCCCTTTAGAATTAAGTGTATCTGTGCTGCAGTACTAGTATGTTCTCTCTGCCATTTAGCAACTAATTCAACCATTTCAGGCAGTTAAAACTATCTTGCTACCTATTCCTCCCTTATATCAAACCCCTACAATGACTGTAATACCTCACTCTTTAAGCATCTCAAAGACTGCTCTTTAAAATACTTAAGTTTCTCAGAACAAATACTCTTTCAGATAAGAAGAGAAGAAATCTTCGATCAACTGTATCTCTCAAGCAAAGTGATTTCTGGAAGGCATCACTATTTTGAGGACGTATATTTAATGTTAACTCCCTCAACAGTTTTCAGATATGCTCTTACAGATGGTATGGTTTAGTGTGGGGTGTCCCTGCTTATGGCAGGTGGTTTGGAACGGAATGATCTTAAGGTCCTTTCCAACCCTAACTATTCTATGATTCTATGTTATATTATACAGTTTTACATAAAGATTTTTTTCTCCTCACCAATATCATCATCAGTTTTATCTGCAGGCTCTTTCTCAAGGCACTCTCGTACAACATCTCGCCCTAGAAGTGGATCAGAAGTTCTGTCAATGTCTTCGTCCTCCTCTTCTTCTTCATCTTCAGAGTCTACAGGTGCTTCTGGAAGACCTGTTAAATCAACGTCTCCCATCTCACTCTCTGTAGCCTACAAAGCAAACATCCGTCAAACAAAGACTTCAGTGTCTGCAGTTTAGTGATTTATGACCTTAGGTAGCTAATACAGCAAAAGAAATTCTGTGACCAAAAATCTAAAGTATAAATTGTAACAGTTCCCTTTGTGAACAGTGAGAAAAACACGTTACACTGAAATCTATGGTCTCTGGATGGTACAAACACCATTGGCATAAAGCAACACCATGCTGCAGGCATTACAGTCACAAGTTCTGAAACAAAATTCACATACTGGGACATTTATTCTCTGTCTTTACTTATATCCCTCCCCAACTCCAATGAACTACAGGCAATATAAACCCAACAGTATTAACTGTGTGACACTGCAAAAACCCGAAGTAGACTGAGTGGCTGAAATGAAAGTGATTTGATCTCATTTTGGTATTACAGCATGGATTTTAATCCTAGCATAGAGCAAGTATGGCAGGAGGAGTATATAAAGGGAGGCAGGAGAGAGATAAGGATGACTCTTCTTTCCTCTGTTAGCTGATTCTCATTTGATAGCATTTACCCTGGTTTGCAAATTCACATAAATAAGATGTTTTTTCACAATGTGAGACCCTATATTACTAATGAAACAATGCAATGATTCAGTACTACCACTGGTTACCCAATGGTGTAGATACATCTCTACTGCCATCAATAGATGGCAACAGAGGCACCACACTGAGCAGACACCCGACGCGCTGGTGGAAGAGAACGCAATACTGGTAACAAAAAGCAGAATGGCACAAGACTCGCTATAACTCCTTATGTAAAGTTTAAATGATGTAATTGCATGAAAATAACTTTGCAAACAGATGGGAAGCAAAGAAAAAAAGCAGCAGTTTTGAATTTGCAATCTCCACCGAGGAGTTTCTCCATCACTTTTTTTCAGTTGAAGCCAGCATGCAAATCACTTTTCTGTTTAAATTCAAAGAGTTGAACAACAAGATGTGTCACTGAGAAAGATAAAGCAATTACATCGAGACTGGCAGAAAAGGGAGTTTAGCTTTTTAAATGAACACGTTGACTATATTCCCTTTCACTTTAAAAGGAATCCTGGAGATTTTACCAAAACACGGAACAAACCAACACAGCAAATGCTCTGCATGTTCACAAAACCTCCAAACCAAAGGATGGGATCCCATCCACCCTGACATTGAACACTTCAGTGATGGGGCTCAGCATCTCCTCTTCTGCAGTTTAAAACTGTTGCCCCTTGTCATGCCACAGCAGGTCCTGGTAAAAAGTTTTTCTTATAAGCCTCTTTAAGTACTGACAGGCTGCAATAAGGACTCCTTGGAGCCTTGTTCGCTTTTCTCCAGGCACTAGGGACTTCCTCTTACTGCCATGACTTTGCAAGCAAGAGAGAGAGTGCCTACAGCAGCTACAGCATCCAGCTCTGGACCTTGGATGCATCTTGTTGGGTTCCATGGACTTGTGTGTGTTCAGGTTCCTCAGGTGATCTCAAACCTGAGGTTTTCTTATCATGGGAAGGACATGATTTCCCCAGTCCCCACACTGAGGTTCAGGGAATTGAGAGATGTGGGAAGAGTGACTACTGAGGCAAAAAATTCATTGCTGAGTGCCTCAACCTCCTCCACATCACTGGTTCTTCTGCCTTTACAGAGGCAGGAGGGAGTGCATTCCTCTCCATTTACAGAGGGAAGGGAGTGCATTTTCTCTATCTTTTTTTGACTAATACACCCTTCTTATCCTTCCCATCCCTTGCCAAAGCCAGCTCCAACCATGCCTTGCCTTCCCTGATCCTAACCCCACACCTGCGGGCAGTGTCCCTGTCTTCCTCCCAGGATAATGTCCCTGGTCCCACACTCTGTGCATTTCCTCCTTCTGCTTCAGTTTGACCAGGAGGTCTTCCTCCAGCCATGATGGTCTCCTGCCTTCCTTTCTCCAAACAAAATAACACTGATTTTAAGTGATTCAATCACAGCAGACTGCGCTGCCTCCATCTTCCCACACGCTTCATGTTGATCAGCTAATGCCAGCCCCAGCACTTTTGACAGATGAGCAGCATTTCCTTCTCCTACTAGACAGAAAAATACCGAGATTTAGTATCACCTTGGACCTTTTGAGCTTGCCCTCATTTTAATATTTAGCCAGTAAACCTAAGAAATAAGGCTTAAATGATTTAAACATCAGTATTTCCTTCAGAGGAGGGTAATGGGATATATAGGGTTAAATCTGTTTTACATTACATCACTTTACTGGCTTATGTAGCTCACATTAACAGTTCTGGAATTAAGCCCAAGTGCAAATTGTGCTTGGAGAGTCTCAGCAGCACGTGATCCACACAGCATTTTATGCAAGGACTTTTCTAGCATTTCTTCAGCTAAATAGCCACAATTTATATCAACTTCTCCAGGCAGAGCAAGACAGGCTACAGAACTAACTCCCACTTCGATAAACTCAAGCTAAGCTAACAAAACAGGCCACAGGGTCTACTGAAAAATGATTCTTTAATATTTTCATTGTATATTATATATAGGAAAATAACCCCATCTTCTTTCTTGATAAATGTGATCATTTGATCTAGCTATGAAATAACAGGTGATCCTCAAATCATGTTTCAAAGATTACATGCAGATGGTTGACAAAACATTGGCAGGTCAGCAGTGCTGGAAAGGACAGGAAGGATTTCATTCCTAAAGCCATCTGCAGAAGTGGCTGCTCTTCCCAAACACAATGCCCCAGCTGTTTCCATTATCAAATACCAAAATCAGCCTTAACAGAAACATTTATGAATCACTAATGTACAGACTGAAAGCAGAAGCTGCAATCCCCAAATCTTACATAAACATAGATTTTCAGGATTGGGAATATATGGCAAGAGTATCTATAGACAGAACTGCCAGAACAGCCTCAAACAATGCATGTCAGGGGGATCATCTAGGAAGTTGCCAGTTAATATGAATCAGCTGTCTGCCCAATGTCCATTGTGGCAATGTCCTATCCACTGGCCTATGCTTTTAAGCTAAAGACATAAGAATAACCCCCTGCAATGTAGTGACAGTGATATGCATTCCACTATAATATCGGTCAGAAACATGCACTGACACCACTTAAAAGATTTCCTGTAATAACTCCATATGATAACAGATTTAATGCTTGTGACTCCTGATGCAACCTATTAAGAACAAGGGATTTTTTCCCCTTCCCTCATGTCAATTGTGTCAGGAGAAAAAAGCCCAAGCCTTTTTTCAGGATTGACAGAAAAACCCCCAAGTAAGGCCCACTCCCATATGCATATTTTATAGATAATCCATTTTAATCCAAACCTTAACCACAACTGGAATTACTGCTGGGCAATAATGCTGCTTCCCACAAATAGCATATCCTGCCAAAGTGATAAATGAGAGATCGAAAAGAAAGAGAAAGAGAGAAGCTTTAAGTACATCACTGACAGAACTAACCAGATAAGAAACTATTGGCTGCTCATTAAGAGAACAGCATTGCAAGCTGTCGATACAGGGAACTTATCCATTCTAGTAGAGTGAGACCCTACCCAACTACATCTACAGAGACAATCCAGATTACCTGCTGCCCTGGCCTGTCCCGGGAAAAGGCAAAGAAAGATGCTTTCATCCTGCAATACCTGCTGAATTGATACTTACTACACGTCAAAGCAGCTGAGGGATAAAATCCCTCATTTCAACTTCTGTAAGCATAACCATAGAGCTTGCCCTGCTTCTGTGGTTCTGAAGCTAAGCAATGCCAGAAATGGGTTGAATGAAAAAATAACAGCAATAAAACCCCACTTTGAGTAAATTAAAGTTGTTTTAAAACCTGTAAGGGAGAACTTACTTTATTCTCTCTGTTAAAATAAAAGCCTACAGTACAACAGAGAAACAACTGCTCTGCAGTATTCCAGGGAAGTTGGACTTTGCAATAGACACATTTGGGCATTTTACCACAAACACACTTGAAAGCTCCAACAGGGAGCAGTAATGGTACAGGAGAAGGGAGAAAAATGCCTTTATAAATGTATGTTCCTGTGTTTCTGCAGTGAACTGAGGGTCTCATTCAATGTGCTCTTAGACAGGACTCCTTTTCTGCTGATCTCACCTCAAGCTTTATGTTCATCGCTTCCTGTTCAACATCCTGGACTGAGAGGCAGCTGGAACAAGTGAAACCTCATTTCAACACTGTCAATGAATGCAGCGTACACAGAGGAACGGAAACCCCTTCCAATGTTCATAAAAAATTGCTTTGCTCTTTGCTTCTACCACTCTAATTGTGTTTTCCTATTCTGGAATTACGTTTACACTACTTACTGTAAAAATTAATGTTAAAGATATCATTAATTCAAAAGGTCATTTCAAGGCTACATTAATCACAATTACTCAAAAATGCTTTTGCCTCTGCTGACATTAATGATACTCCTAGAGAGTTTGGCATGTTACAGATATGAAGCTGACTGTAAAAGGAAAAGCAAACCATCATTTTCCAAATACTTCTATGAAAAGCTCTATTTTAATGCACCAAAAATGCTTTCTGCTACTGAGCCAACACATTTAATCAAAATGCAGGTTTATTTCGTATCAAAGAGACTCTCTGCTTTCATAATACCATGATGAATATTGGGGAAAACACTTCTCTTTCTGATTTCAAAATCTGTCTATATTGATGTGTCACCACAATATAATGCTGTGTTAAATACTGTGCCATGACTTTATCTCACAGTGTCTACCCATGCACTTCTAACTGTGTGACAAACACTAAGAGGCTTCTCCAAAACTGTTATAGTTACTGTAGTAAAGTCCATAAAATACCTTTTAACAGGTTACAATTTGCACATTTGGCATGCAAGAACCAGACAGGAAAAATCCACTAAAAAAAGTGATTAAAAAACTAACAGAGGGTTGGCTTATCAACAATCTGCAGTCATTTTCATATTATTAATCATTCCTTAGGGTACAAAACTACATTTCACCACCCTTTATTTGCTACAGTGCATATAAACATGCTACTCCATTATTTCTTTATTTATATAAATCTCTTTTGTCTAGCAGTTATGTTCTTCTGGCATCTTCTGAAGAGCAGCCATAAAGCATTTCAAATGCAAGGAACTAGACATGACAGAGAATTCACTCATTCCTAGAATGATAGTTTTGTTATCAATAATATATTTTAAGTGCTTTTCACTTAGAGCAACCTCTCCAAACTCATCAGGTAGACAGAGAGGCAGACAATGGTCAGGAAGACTGTCCATCAGCATCCTGATATATGAGATGCTAAGGTACAATACACAGACTAGTTCTGGTGATTCCAGTTAATTAAATCAATTCTGTTGACTCAGAAAATTAATAAATAAATAAATCAAGAGACAAAGCAATGTCTTCCAGCACCATCAGAGAATTCACAGAGCACTGTGAAGACTCTCTCAGGGATTCTAGCTACTCCTGACCTAGCTGGCAGCAAGGAAATCTAAAGAAGTTGTAAGGTAATAGATTAAATACGACAAAAATGCTTAGAGACACTTCGTATTCTAAAAGGATTTTGGCTTTTAATGTCTTAAAGTTGCCTAGCAATACTTTGCTGTAGACAGATATAAAACTAAACTATTTCATCAATAGTACCCAGGTACCACCAAGGAAAGGCAATGGGCGTCTAAAGTCAAGTTACATCCACATCATGCTCAACACTTCCTTGAGCATCATGTGGAGTACTCTCCTGCAAGGGTAGCAACACTAGAATTTCCACAGTCAATCAGGGCAGAGAGTGCGTTTATTCCCACATTTTGGCTTGCAGTACAGAACATCTGTTATTAACAACAATACAAGTCATTGAGGAAGGTATTTGAAACACAAGAATGATTTAATGAAATTTGTTCCACTTCAGAAAGACGGAAGATGATCCTGTTGATCATGAAATGGGACTTTAAAAGCCACAGCACAACTGGGCGTTACAAAGATGTGAAAAGCAGTAAAGATAGCTTTACGAGGAATTTAGTTCACTTTTTTGTGGCTGTGGAGGTTGCAAGTCACAAAAGCAACACAGGGATATGCAGAAGCATCAAGAGGTCAAGCCTTCGATAAAGGGCCACTGGTTTTGTTATTGGAATGTTTAACATCAAGGGAGGAAAAATAAAACACAAAGGCAGTTTTACCTGATAAATATCTGATAGGCTGCTGCTCCCAGAATCACTGGCAATGCTACATCCCGACTGGCTTGAAGGGACATGAGTCACCTGAGGATGAGGATTGTCGGTAAGATGCATCTTCGTGAGATCGGCTGGAAGCTGTAAATAACACGGATTTGGGGAAAGAAAGGAAAAGAAGAAGTGTAAGTTTGATTTGAAAACAAAGGTGTTTGTAAAACTTGTTACAGAACTGAATATCCATCTGTAACTTAGCTTTCTCTCAAAAGGTATGACAAGGTAGACTAAACTTGACTAATCACAGTGTGGTTTGAGTTGGAAGAGACCTTAAAGCTCATCCAGTTCCAACCCCTGCCACAGGCAAGGACCCCTTCCACTGGAGCAGCTTGCTCCAAACTCCTGTGTCCAACCTGGCCTTGAACACTGCCAGGGATGGGGCAGCCACAGCTTCTCTGGGCACCCTGTGCCAGCGCCTCAGCACCCTCACAGGGAAGAACTGCCTAAGAGCTCATCTCAGTATCCCCTCTGGTACATTAAAACCATTCCCCTTGTCCTAAATGAAAGACTACAGAACTTCTTCACTATCCTACTATTCACTTTATTCTAGTTTTGTGTATATTTTACTTACAAAAGTATAAGATACCCACCCTGTAAATCACTATCTATTTCACATGAAACTGGGAAAAGACAAAGTCTGAAAAGCAAGAGATTGCTAAACTCTCACAAACTCCCATTAAAAATAACACATCCAAGCAGTAGGTATAGAAAAGTGAACTGATCCAAGCACAAAGGAAATGCAGCACTTTGAAGCCTATGTTTAGCCACCCAAAAAAGAGGCTGAAAAATCTATTTTTGGGATTTGAGAACAGCAGAAAGGTCAAAACACTCAGCTGACAAAATCCAATCCAGTGGCCAAAAGATACATTCACTATCTGTCAGCACACGAAGTATGAGGTGACGTAAACCGAGAGGTGACCTCTCCCAACAGCAATGAGATGTGTAAAAGTGAAGAAGTAAGGCTGAGATTTAATTCTGCTCCAGAGCACAGGCTGGCTTTATATATATCCATCTGAGTATGCCCATGCATTTTTGGGCCACATATGGAAATAGTATGGACACAGGGCAGCGAGTGTTATATTATCTCGCTTAAAGCCTGCAGAGATTTGGATGTACTTTTGCTGGTGACATCTCTGTGCTGATGGAGGTGGCTCCTCCAGCTTGTCCCCGTCACAGTGTCTGGTGGCCCTATGCTGCAGGGTGACACTGCTCCTCTGCTCCCAAGGGTTCACACGTCAGACAGCTTCTCTGCAAACACACTGCAATGCTATCGGCCACCTGGCAAGATAGAGGCACGCACGAACAAGGTCAGTGCGTCATTTGCCAGGAGGATGACATCCAGCACAGCCCAGTAGCTGCTAGCAAGTTGCTAGCAGGGCTGCTGGCAGCCCCTGACACGCTGGAGGTCACTGCAGCTGAAAAATCCCAGCGCTTTAGTAAATTATGGAACAAATCAACTCCTGTGGCTTCATCACCCCCGCCTTAACAAGAGCATGGATTTACTGCAATCTCCCCAGCCTGTCCCCATCTTCACCATCTCCCTATCCCAAAAACCGTCTCCGAGTTCAGCTTCAATCAGATTTCCTTCCATCCCTGAGCCAGTACCACGCTGACTGTGATAACACAGACACAAGGAAATTAAATATAGGCTCCCTGCTATCCAGATCCTCAAACCTTCAGAACAACTCCAAGAACCAAGCAGGACCAAGAGAAGAACTGATCCTACAGGATTTCCCAGGACAACAAGGGCAGATGCCTCTCTCTACCAAAAACTGGCACTATCAAAGCCTGTTCTAGCTCAAAGATTCTTTTGTTCCCAAAGAACTGTTCTAATCAATTCATTAATCACTTTCAACTGATCTTCATTCTCCCTGCCAGCACTCCCCTTCATTTCTCTCTCCTATACAGCACATGGGCATGTAAAACGCTGCTGCTGGAGTCTGCAATATATTCTTGTAAAAGACATTTAATGCAGGTTGGATGCAAGGAAACACCACAATCTCTCTTGAAATTTGAAAGAGAGATAAGGTTTATTTGAGACAAGTGACCTTTAAAGTGCTGCTTGCCACTCTACTCCATCTCCCCAAATAAATCACAGCTTCTGTCTTTTGTATGTCATTTTTATTACCCAAACTGATTGTTCTTTCTTTCAGAGTTCACTAAGGTAGGGTGTTTCTGTAACAACATCACAGCGGATGCGGGAAGGATGCGCTGGATGTGGTAGCGAACTTGTTGAGAGGGGCCTAAAATTGGCTTAATATTGGTGAATAATATTCACTTTCTATTCAACTATTATTTTGTTTGTGGAAGAAACTTAAAACCTGTTGTTACAATTGCATCCATACCTTGAAAAATTACATGTTGGGAAGCAAGTTCAAAATCACAATGTTTACCTGTGTCCACCTTAGAGGCTTTCAGACACAGGCTTATCTATCTGCCTTATCTTCTAGCTAGCTGTGTGCCCCAGCAGCCACAGACAGGAAAACCCCAAACAGCCATGAAATTCTGGTAAACACTCAACACAGAAATAAACTATTTAACTTGCCATTTTAAACCGTAACTTCTACACATCATTTCTGAACCGCATCTCACTTGATCTCATCTGAAACTATTCAATTTTCAAGCCACCCCACTTGAGATGTCTGATAATCAAAGATGCAAGCAGGACAAGAATTGCCATGCTACTGGGACACGAGTGTGAACAGAGATTTCCCAGCTAACCCTGATTTTCTAAATGAATACTTAATTTACCCTCACAGTAGTATTTCTATATGTACCTATGGCAACACATGCTGTACAACAAGTGATTTGCCAACTTCCTCCAAGTTGCATTCCATAATTCTGAAGTTAATTGGAGTATAAATTCCAATACATGGTGTATCTCACACACTAGCAGACCACTTCTACAGGCCCAAGTAGAGTGCGTCCGCAGTGATATTTACCTCCTACGTAAATCCCATTTACTCTCAGCAGTGAAGTCACACAGAGTAGTTGGGAATTCAATTAAAAGCTCATTTTGGCATAACAGGTTTTTAAGATTGTAATGCCCTGTACAACAGAGCAAATTATGTGTGCTTTGATGAGATGACCAACTCTTGAATCAACTCTTTTTGAGAAGCACACTAAAAGTGATTGTTAGCTTGAGGACAACTTTCCTTTTATGTGCTCCCTAGGAAGGTTTTGCTACAAGTTAAGGCTATAGAAAAATCACTGCACAGTTTATACAGAGAGCAAAGGAACCACAGAAGTCATAAGTGAATTAATGCCATGGAGAAAGAGTCCCAAGAGCTTTGTCTTTCTGTTCGTCATTCCTTCCAGGGAAAGGAATGAGAAGAACTTCATCAGCAGAGGGAATATGGTCTTCATGCTTTACTTCCTAGATGACTTTGTTTTGGATTTACCAATATACCTATGGAAAAGCCACATCTGTGCCTTTTTGCCACAAGTTTTGAAGGCAAGTATCAGCACTTCCTGGTACAGTTTGAATAACCAAAATCCCACATGCTGAAAAGATACAGACAACATGAATCTGCAAAACAGCCTTCACAGACAGACACAAGATCTATGAATTATCTTTTTGCACATGTAAAAGAAGCTTCACCATTGTGATTTAACCTGCAACGAATGGCATGTTTAATAAACACATTCAGAAACATCCTGCAATGAGGGCAGCAGCCAAAGGACTCAACATCAAAAACCAAATTACTACTGGAAACACAGTCCACATAGCTCTCCTGGTGTATATTGTCCATTACAAATCCAAATTAATGGACGGGAAACTGGCAATAAGGAAGCAGAAGTTTCACCTCATTCTTTATTTGATACTCCTTGATAGCAAAGTGTTCCATCAGTTTTCCTAGGTCCCTGGTAAGGATGTTCACAACCAATCGATGTAGTCTGGACACAGGAAAAGCACCAGCCTCTGAGGGAACAGTCTGTCCTTTTATAGGCTGTGTAAGCAAATTTTCTGTCCTTGGTTTTACAGATTGTCAGTAACCTTATACCTTATTTGCTTTTCTGAAGCTCCCTGAAATGTTGCCAGCAAGAGCAATATTCAGAACCACCACTGGGTTTCTTTCCATGAAGCACTCGTACAACTGCTGTGTCACCATAAAACCCACCACGCGCTGCCACACCAACCAACCTTCCCACCCCTAAAGCCAGCTCTCAGCTCCGAGCCCAACTATCCCATCCCACTTTTGAGGCACGTGTATCTATTATTTTGTTTATTGCTTGAGGTTTTCCATTAAGAGCTTTTCACTGGTTTAAGCTGGAACCCATTAACACACTCTTGGGAAGTGAACTGTGATGGCACTTGGGAACCTCTGAGCTTTAGGAAATGCTCCCGTCTCAGTCTCCTTTGCACCCAAGTGGTTTAAGGGCAGCAATTTTCCTCTCCCAGCCAATACAGAAAGTCTAGACTGTAACAAAGAGCCAGTTAAAAGAAGCATGTTTGCCTTCGGCTTTAAAAACTGAATTATACTGCCCAATTAAAAAGACCAATTGATCATAGAGCTTAAAGTCACAGAGCTCTCCTCGTCAGTGACTACATCCCTCCATTCCCTTTACATGCCATTTTTCTTTTTGATACCCCTGAATCCATAATTCCTTATCCAGACATGGGAAGCTGAATTATATGGAGGGTTCAGAGATGATGAGTGTTTTTCTGCTTAAATCACAATGCTCCAAACCCCTACCCACAGCAGAGGAAGCTTTGTCTGAGGAGCTGGAGGGTGGGATGGGTTTCCTACATGGCTTCTTCATGGACACCTTATCTCAAGACACCAGCAAGCACACAAATGCATTGCACCATAGCAGTCCTGGCCTTTTGGAGCCTATCCCAGGCAGCATGTCCAAAGTGGACAGAACACCGCTGGCTCTACTTCCACATCCTTTTCCTTCCACTGGCATTACAGCATCCACCTGTTTGGACAGTCTCACTATGTGCCTGAGTGTCCATCACCAGCTTGTGCATTTTCCCAACATAACTAATGTCTTTAATTAGCTCTATCTTTTCTTTCCTCATCCCACTGGAACCAGAGCAGTGATGTTCACTCCCCCTGACACTGTCAGTCTCTCACCAAGCAGACCTTCCTGCATCCCAGTTTTTGATCTCTTCCATCCCACTCATTTCCACCTAAGACAAAACAATAAAAAGAAAACCCCCCACCTCTCAGATGTTTTTCCTTGGCATCAGGAAGGGAATTGTTTTAATCATCTCTCATACCCTGAGAGCAAAATAATGAGAAACCACCAAAACCAACTGGAGTTCTTTGAAGTCATTTTGCTTAATTTTCATTAGCCTTTTTTTTCCCAAGGATTGATATAAATTCACTCTGGTTTATGTTCCCCTTTCACATTCTGCTCCAGTTTAAAATACACTTAGAGCTGTGTTAATGGGAGAGGAGAAAGTTGCTCCTCTGAGATACAGAAAGAGGCCACTTTGGTATCCACTGAGAGGGTAAGTCGAGCCCAGCTGAATTAGCGATGCTGACATCAGTCCTCAGCTAACTTCATGCAAACAAACCCATTTCCTCCTTTAAGACCACAGATGTTCCACCAGTGGCACAAAAGATTTCTTCAGATTTTTAAAGAGCAGCAAAGATGTCTTTTTGTTTTGAAAGCCAACTGATGGATCAGCTGTTTTCCCAACACGATGAGACAAAATCCTGGAGCCTTCAACAACACAATGCAAACAAAACCAGTGCCTTTCCAATTATACCAACTTCAGATTGTTTTCCTTTCTAAAACATACAAAAGATGGGCTCGCTGACAATATTTATGTCAAAACTTGTTTCGATTCATCAGCTACATTACATGTACACTCCAGTTGTTACCAGTACTGTAGACACAAAGCTCAACAAATTAATGACCAAGTTGATACCATTCACAGCAGCCTTGCAGTGCCCTGAAATACCTTGGAGCCTTCTTAAAATAACCCCAGGCTTACAAAAAACTCAAAACAAACCAACCAAAACTGAACAAAAAAAAACATCTAAAGAATTAAAAACCCCCAGAGGCTTTTCTACGCCTTGGGCAGCCAAGAGCTTCTTGGTCTTCACGGCTCCTACAGCACAGAGAAAATAAAATCCTCTCAAGCATTACGTTTCCTTAGTTACAATAAGGTGACATGAGGACAAAATCTCCCAACTAAATCCTGGTGTCGCCTTAAACCACGCCTGCAATGCAATTTTAATTTGGTTTTCATACATCTAAATTAGAGATTACTGCTATGCCTTAACTCACGATAACGCTACGAGTCTGACACGCAAGCATCTCAGCTTTGGAGAAGAAGGGTAGAGGAATTGAAAATTCACCTGCAAAAAGATATACCAGTATCGATGGGAGCTCGTAATACTGGGAATATCCAACATGGAAACCCTAAGTTGCCTCTTTTTTGCTTTACAACCATCAACTAATACAGAGCAACAGTGGGAAGTGTCCCTGCCCATGGCGGGGGGTTGGAACTGGGTGAGCTCTGAGGTCCTTTCCAACACCAAACCAGTCTGGGATTCTATGACTTCTGGTCCATAACACTTTCAATGTGTCCAGAATTGTGCTTTGTTGTTATGAAAATGCAACAGGAATGTTCCAACAGGCTTATCTGCAATGGCAGAGTTCAGATTTTACTGAAAACTAATACAGTGCAAGATTAAAAAGGGCCTTGTCTAAATAACCATGGTAGAAAACAAACTGTGGCAGCAGCAAGTGCTGCTGTGACTTGTAGAACTTCAGCTCCTTGCAGAAGCCGTTACAACTCCAGCACCACGCAGGCAGCAGCAGTGTGACATGCGGAGAGCTCTCTCTCATCCTAAAACAGGTCTGCAGGGCACAGATATTCCAAACCTGCATCACGTTTCATCTCAGCTGAATAATTTATAACCCCTTATATACACTGATTGGTAAAATGCAGCGGTGATGATGGTTCCTCTTCACACATCCTCAGGCTGCTACAACCTCACTTCACTGGAATGACACGCAAGTGGCAATCGGCTCCTGGATGCAGCTCACAGGTCTGTGAGGATGCAACATTCTCCCTCGCAGCTCAAAGCTGTATAATGGGGATCTCAGGTCCATGCAAAAAAAGCCAAAGGAACATCAATCTTCCATCTAAGTTTTCTTTCTGTATTCAGAAAGAAATGCATTTGTGGAAGTAAGAGGAACGAAACAGGGTGGTTCTGAACTGGGCTGTAGCTGTGAGCAGAACTGTAACTAAGCAGGTTTAAAACAAAGTCTGGGAGGAACTCAAGGAACTCAAGATAGGTGGTTATTTGCATATCAAGACCCAATCTCTGATAAAAACAATACTTCAGGAAAAGGCTTTTTCTGTTGAAAACCAGTATGATGTGTACTTGCATTTAACATACACCAGAATACAAGAAAATCCAGCTTTTCCAGAGTAAATGGCCACACAGTTCATATTAAGCCATTTTTATCTTAAACCATCAAGTAAAAAGTGCATTTAAAAAGTTTTATGGAAGTTGGTTTAGAAAAGAGTTTAACCTTTAATTAAGTGTAAGGAAAAAATCATCATCAATCTAAGCACTCAGTCTTCAAATGCTCAGGATCAGCGTACTGAGCAACAAGAGGCATTGCTCCTAAAAACCAGTATGATGGAGAAACAATGCAATCCTGCGCAGGGCATGGAGGAGGAAAGATCAGAAAATACGGAATAGGAGAGTTCATAAATACTCTTGAGGAGCGGGCTGAAACTCCTGAAGCTCTGTAGAGGGCTAAACCATGCAACTGAAGCTCGCAGGTGGGAAAAGAACCACCAGGAACCAGAAGAGAGGAGCTCATGGGGTAATTGCCTGCTGCCCGTGTCTGCGCATGGACTTGAACACTTGGGTTGAGGAGCACCCGCAGGTCCTGCTCTAGGTGATGATGAGATGCTGGGCTGGAAGCCACAGGTATGGACAAGGAAAGGCTGGAGAGAGAGGCAAGGCCAAGAGGACAACAAAGATGTCGCCAAAATTGACTGACAAAAGAATCAGTTAATTCTATTTGTACTAAAAGCATTTAAAATTCATCCTACCATGGCTACTTTCCACCTAAGTGCATTAACAAAGACAAGGATGACACGGAATCAAATCAAGGACACACTATCCAAGCTCTGCTTTTCTTCTGAGGAGCTGAAAATAATCCTTAACTGCATGAAGGTTTCAACTCAAGATCTTGGAGATCAAATCGATGCCCTTTGGAATCAGATGATGTTACACTGATTTTACTTACAGATAACTAAAACCTGCATCACAAGCCTGTGTCAGGGGAGCAGGAATGGGACTGAAAAATGACTCCAAGTCTTCTGCTCTAACCCAAACAAACTTTCACAGAGCAAATGCATCTTGTTATTATGCTTCACATTATTAGATTTTCTCTAAAGAACAGAGAGAAGAACGCCACTAAAGCCTAGAGGAAATAAATGACTGTCTACTGTCATAAGACAAGTTTAATATGCACCTGGGATCTTGAATGAAACTGTTTCCTTCAGGAAAAAAACATTTTAGAAGCTTAGATGTTAATTCAAAACCCCTTATTTTCTATAAAAAGCACATTATTTCAAAAAGCATCTCTTTATAAATATCCTCTGTAGATCCATTATCCAATCACTCCCTATTTTCTCCATCAGGCCTTCCCGCTACACAAACAGGGTAGCTGTGTATGCAATCTGGGCTTGGAAAACTGTTAGGCTGTGCATAAAATTTCTATTACAGAAGAACCATATACATCTGAATCGTTAAGTTTAGAGCTCTCTTTCCAATGACTTCATAACACATCTACAGTTAAGAATCTAATACCACAAAGTGCACTACAGATAATTTAACAGACACTGAGAAAGTTATGATCAGAATTCCAAGGACGATCAGCACCTTGCTGAGATACATTTGAATTATTTATATTTTCTGCTTTAAAATACTGCACTGGAATCAGAAGAATCTAATGTAAATTGAATGCCTCTTGTCCTGGTGAATACAACCAGCCTGTGGAAGCAGATCTCCACCGGTCTGATGTTAAGATCGTTCACCTTGCTTCATTTTACTCCAGAGTCACAGTGGTTTGACAGCTGGGATTGCTTTGATTGCTGTTTGTCACAATCCTTGCTAGTTATCATACTCACTATGCTTGCTTTAAGCTGCCTGCATCTATTCATCTCATCTCCCAAAGTCAAGCATTCCAGAAGGCTTATGGTCTCTGGGGCAGAGACCATTCTGATGTGCCATTCTGCCCCTGCACTGGTACCTCCAGGCAAAACTGATGGAGGAACAACCATTGTCTCCCTGCAAAGGAGATGGTGTGACCTATCCTGGACATGTTTCCAAGTATCAGCATAGCTTTGAGCAACACAGTTGACCTCTACAAGAAGCTGTTTGGAAGGGCTGAAAGGTTCAATACACAATACTCACAGCCCTCCCAGCTTATCCTCCTTTTAGTAGCTCTTTAGGCAGGAAAATAGATTGCACTGATCACCAAAGACTACACTGTCCCTTCTGCTTCTGGACGACAAAAGCAACGGAGTCTCTGGGAGATGTGTGCACAATGCAACCCAGTGCAGACACCCCTTCTACTCAGGGAGCATCTTCCAGAGCTCCTGAAGCTGCTTCTCCTGCAGGTCACTTCACAGCCACACAAATCAGCCTCCTCAGGTCAAGGTTAACCTTCAGCAGTACTTCCCTTTGGATATCTTGACCAAAGCTTACCTGTCTGATTAGTCATACAGAAACATGACTTCATTTTACTCTTATTGAATTGATGTATCATTACACCATCACCCTCAGAACAACTCTAATTACAACTGAGTCAACAGCCCATTTTCAGACGACTGTCCCATACCAGTTTAAAGGCAACTAATGAAAACAGTTCTGGGACAAGTATCTACAGAAATGTAAGAAATTGTTAATTTAAGCACTGAGAAAGCAAATGATAAATCAGATGTTCACTGCTCTGTGGCAAGAAACAGTTCTAGCTTCAAAACAGTACCATAAATACCTGACATTTTCAAGTTAGAAGTTATGAAGTTGCACATTGAGAAATCTGACATCAGTTACTTTGCTATGATATGGATTATTATAAGCACCCGTCAGAAATGGATCTGTGGTACAAAGCTCAGATCAAACCAAATGGAACAAACTCAGACACAGCTCAGCTCATCATCAGTGTGTTTAATCCTTTGCACAGTTCTCTTCGGCATTGCAGAACACCATGAAATGCTCACTTTAAAAGTTTATGGGGGGTTGAGGGAGCTTTGGTGCCTTTGTGGGTTTTGCAGAAGGGACTACAGGTGCTTTTGGGGTTTTAAAGATAATAAACTTCTAGCTATGGATTGGAATGGAAACCCAGTTACACCAATTTTCATCAGCCATTAAAAAAAGGAAAGAAAACCCAAACCTCCCCATCCCCAATATTTATACCATTATATCTGTGAACAGTAAATGTGTGAACTAATGGCTTGACTGGCATGGCAGGAATCCACTGGGTACCATCCCCAGAGCTGACAAAGGGGGGCAAAAACCTTTACCATATTTTACATCATTACTTCATCAAAGCCCCATTGGAGCACAGGGTTTCTTGTTTGTGGTTTCTCACTTGGGCCCAAAACCTAGGGAAAGGGCAAGCTCAGCTGAAGCACCAACGTGACTAAGCATTCCCATTTTTTAAGCAATGACACTTTCAGACCTCCTTAATAAGGGTCGTGCAGTTAAGCCGAGCTTAAGTAAACTCATCCTTTCCTATGTAATGTCTACAGAGCAGAAAGGGAAGACAGCAGAAGAGTCTACCTGAGACATGATGACGATACAATCAGGCCAACCTCTGCAGCAGGAACTCTAAGGTGAGGAGCTGTAATTACCCAAGATGAGCAGACAGAGCCCATCTACCCCTCAAGACAATTGAGCACCAGCAGCTCCTTCACTGGATGATGGGGTGGACTCAGCACACATGAAGCAGCCAAAATTCACCAACACATAGACCTGCACACTCACACATTGACTTTGGCAACTGCACATGGAAACCCTAAAGCCTGGCACTTTAACCCTTCTGCACTGTGAGCTTCCATTTACTGATCAGACATAGCCCAACAGGGAGAACCATCCTGCACAGAGACTCTGCATACCTATCTCTGTCCCTCCCCACCCCGTGCCACTTAGGCTCTAAACTTTTTGGGACCAAAGAGCAAATTTCTTGCTCCAAAGTCAATGACACATCTCGTGATGTCAACAGCACAGGGATTTTGCCCACCGCCTTCAGACCCTGCTGGCTTCACATGAAAGGAAGTTGCACAATCTTTATTCCTGCCTGCATAAACTGCAATATAAATACAAAAGAGCAATAAGCAATACAGAATACATGCCTGGCCTCCAGTTTGAAAGCCAATTCCCACGTCTTAGGTGCCTGCTTCTTAGCAGCAGCATTAATAAAATACCAGCAACTCAGCTGATTTCCTGTCTGAACAAACCAAATAGTGGAAGTCTGACAAATAGTTTTTAAAGGCTTTTATCTCAATAGGTGACTTTGCCCGAATGTTCTAGATTTCATTACCTCCTTTAAGAGGAACACCCTTCCCTCCCCAGCCTCACAAAAACACTGCATCTTCAGACACACACTATTACTTGTGTCCTTTAAAGCTAATTGCAATTACATAGTTCAGCTAAATAATTAATCAATTCCACAGTGCTGCATAAAGGGAACATGCAGGACAGCTTCACACAGCTTGGGAATTAGAACATTAGTGGGTTTGCACAGCAATATTTCCAAGTTAGCAAAAATCAAGCAGTCATAAAAATGCCACGCTTCAGTAACACTTGCTTCATATTTCTAGGTTAAAAAGCAATATTTAGACATTTCATGAGGAAACAGTTTTTTTTTCATGGTTCCTGCTCATTTGTGAGCTATTGGTACCTAAAGCAAACCCCAAGATTTCAAGGTCCCCCCTTTCTGTTTGGAAAGGATGCCACAAGAAGAGCCCATGCAGAGTCTGGCATCTCAAACCCCCATGTGCTGCTCGGAGGAGAAGGGAACATTCAAACAGCACCACGGTTGTCAATACATGGCAGAGGAATGCAGCACAGACAAAATCTTACTTACTTTGGAGGCCCACGGTTGCAGGCAGTTGGCGTAACATCGAACAAGAAAAGCCATTTCTTAGGCTGGGGAGGGGGAAAAAGTTTCTTTCCTCAAATAAAAGCCACAGAAGGAAAATATTGAGTAAAATCCCTTCTGGATGCTCTGTAACAATCATAAAACAAAGCAGCAAACATACATGTATGCAACTTCTCAGGCTTGAATTTCACACTGAATTCGATTACAGCTTCCACTATAGCTGAGGAGTTTTCAGTATCACAGTGAGTTAGCAGCAGCAGCAATCCCTACGAAAATGTTCCAGTTATAACAAGCACATGAAATCAAAATGTTTCCTGGTTTTTCAAATACAAATAGCCATCCGTTCCCCCAGGCAAGAGGCATGCATCCGAAAAGTGCTGCTAAAATGGAATTAATGCTGAACTGGATTAGAACTGCAGGTTAAAGCAACAATGCATTAAAAGGTGAGATATGAATTCTTCAAATTCCCTTCTTTCTCTTCACTCAAATGCATTGACAAGTGGCTTATCTTCGGGTCCACTTTTCGGAAACTTCACATGCATATTGTAGCTGAAATCCTGCACGGGTTCTTCAGCATCTCAGACGATCCAGGAATCCCACACCCTGGATATTAAAGTTTCCTCTTTATACTCTTGTCCATCATAAGTGCAAAAATTCAATTAGTGTCCAGATTGTAGCTCCAATATTTATGCTCTAACAGGTTTGCGCTGTGGAATGTATTAAAGCCTCTGCAACACAAACCCTTTTCTCTTTTGCCCCCCCCCCCCCC